>JAUTBZ010174565.1:0-10108 GCA_032361785.1 Lepetodrilus galriftensis | reverse complement strand
ATTAAAAACCGAGTCATTGAGTATCAAGGGTAGCTTCTTACCAAAACTACCTTTAGAACGTAGATATATCACTGCAAATTTCATTACAACAAGATTTATAATCTTTATCTTATCAATATCCTCATATTTATATTGAAAAGTATTGATATAGTTGGTGACTGCCCAAGTATCAGGATTAAATTCCACTCGCTTCAATCTCATAATTGTTAGGAGCATTACAACTAAGAAAAAAACAAATAATACCAAAAATGGTATTCGAAAACGATTGCTAAAAACAAAGGATTTTTCTTCGGAAAAATAAAACAATACCGCTGTAAATACACCAAAGAATGTGATCCAAACTGTTGGTATAAAAATCTTGTAAAACAAGGTAAAATTGGATGAAATCTGATAATTATTTGTCATTAATTTGATTTAAAACTTACGATTCTTTTTCTTTAGCTTCTGCTTTTATCTGTACTCTCCTAGATATCCAAATACTAATCTCATACAATATAAACACAGGGATCCCAATCATAAACTGGGACATTACATCAGGTGGAGTAATCACCGCTGCAAGTATCAATATCAATATCACTGCATGCCGCCTATATTGTCTTAAGAACTCTGGTGTCACCAATCCTACTTTTGACAATAAAAGTATAACCATCGGCAACTCAAAAACTAAACCTGCTGGCATCGTAAACATTGTCAAATAACTTACATATGAAGCCAAAGATGGATTACTTATCGCATCCACCCCAACAGAATACCCCAATAAAAACTTAATTGCAAAAGGGGTAATGATATAATACCCAAATAACACTCCTAATACAAACAATAAGGAAGTTATAAATACCACGCCCCTAGATGATTTTTTTTCATCATTATGCATCGCTGGTTCTATAAATCGCCACATCTCCCAAAAAACATATGGGAAAGCAATGGTAAATCCTAAGAAAATAGAAACCTTAATATGGGTGAAGAATTGCTCTCCCATCTGGATTGCGGTCAGATGAAACTCTGGCGGTCCAAAGCATGTCAATTCTGACAAAGCACAAAACATCCTGTACGTAAAAAAGTCTTCTTGCTTGGGAGCAAAAATAATATGCTCAAAAACAAAATCTTTAGCAATAAAGACCACAATTGCACAGAGTATTACGGCCAACAAAGCTCTAACCAAATGCCATCTCAACTCTTCCAAATGATCTAAGAAACTCATTTCTTTCCCCTCTTTTGGTTTGGGGTCCACTGCTAGTTTCTTTGTACTAATCTGCTCAGTCATCTATTATTTAATAATCTCATTGATTAACAAACCACAAATGTACAACCATTCGATTGTTTTTCCCATCTATTCGATATGATTTTTCAATACGGCTCGTTCCACAAAAATAAAATATCCAATAATCATATCCTATATTCGATAAAAATAATAGTCTGATCAATCATAAAGGACTAAAATACACCTCCTTTCTGCTTTGTCGTTTCTCTTTCAATATTTTTATCCAAGATATTAATACTTTTCCCTTTATGAAACCTATAACTAACTTTAAGTATCAAAATATTTTTAAGTATACTTAGATCGACCACGTCACGTTGTATATACTGAGAGGTTTCAAGATAATCCGTTTGAGTATAATCTGTTATATAATTTATTGGTAAAAAATACAAAGCCATCACATTTAATCGCTTTTTAAAAAACGGTTTTTGAATCAATAGTCCCCACCAATCATTCTCCCCTTGTCCATAACCTTGTGGAGTGATATACTTTGAATTTGATTTCTGCAACATCAGTCCTGCAACCAATCCAGATTCGCCACCGACATATAACAACTTACTATCTGTCAACCAATCATTTACACTATGCCTCTTAGATTTATAGCTCATTTCACTTCTATAAAAGGTGACATTAGTTTGCAAAACCAAGGATTTACTAAACGGTATTGCAAAGTCAATATTTATCCCTTTTTTATTGTATCCTCCAAGGTTATCAAACGAATACTCGAATTTGCCATCTGCTCTAAGATTCCCAACAGGATTAATATAGTTATCTGATTGATGATAAAACATAGAAACAGATGCAAAACCATTCATAAAAATAGTTCTCAATGTTATTTTATGGGTAGTCGATGGTTCTAAATTTGGATTCCCCCTTTGTACCGAATAATTATCTAAGGACACTTCTAACGGATTCGCTTCAGATAGAGATGGATAGTATTCTCCTGTACGATATTTAAGCTTAAAACTAAGCCATTCCAAAGCATTGTATTTGAGATCTAAATGTGGTTTATAAATCGTGTAACTTAACCGCTTCCCATCCAGCTTCGGAAGACTATTCTCGATTGCTAATCCAGTTTTTAAGGATATCTTATCCGATATTTTCCATGAGCCGTAGACAAAGCCACGATTACGTAACTCAGTAAGTTGATGATCTATATTCGGCTGTGCTTCTATAGATAAAAACTGACTATTCGTATTTTTCCAAATATTACCATAGCCTATCTGAAAAGAGAACTTAGGACTTAATGTTTGTTCCCATGAAGCATTCAACTTACTATAATTAGTATTTTCATTGAACTTATTGGTCTTTTCAGTCAACGCATCATATATATAACTAGAGTTTTTATGGGAAGAGTTATTCCCCAAAGTAAAATCAATGTCCAAGTTTTTGGATTCTGACAATTTACCTAAATAATAAAACGTTCCTGACAAATCCATATTGGAATTTGAAACGTTAGATTTAAAATCTTGCCGCTCAACTAGCGAATCTCCTTGTTTATGCTCTAACAAGTGCTTAATGTAAGAATCTTTACTCGGGAACCCACTATATTGCCCTTCAAAACTTAGGGTATGATCTTCCTTCAGCTCGTAATCCGCTCCTAGAGTAAGTGCAAAATATCGCTCATTAACAATAAGGTTTTCATTTCCATCAATACTTGTTTGCGTGATACTCCGTTGATCCGCATAATTCCTATATGTACTTTGCATTAACGCAATTTTTGTCTTTTTAAAATCAAATTGCGTATACACATTCAAGGCTTTTCGGGTATAATTATAGGAAGCATTTACCTCCCTTTGAGGAACAAAATAGTCCTTATCTGTAACATCCAAGTCCAAAAGGTTCTGACTCCTTAAAAATACTTCCTGCCCGATATAATTCTTTTTTAGTTTTACATTGACAATAGAGGAATAGCCCTCTAATCCATATCTTCCACTAGGGTCTCTTATGATTTCAATTTTTGCAATTCGGGAGGGATTAATATTTTTAATATAGGACTCCTCTTTCTTCAAGCCATTGACTAACAACAATGTGTTACCTTGATTATCGACTTTTATCTGATCATTATATCTATCATAGCTTACTCCATTTACTTTGTCCAACAAGTCACTAACAGTTGCTGTCCCTGCTCTTAGTTCTTTAGTGACAATCACTTCATCTTTATCAATAAGAGCAGATTTAGCACTTTCTTTGATAACTACTTCATCCAATAGATTCTCGTCGGTCACCAAATTAATTACTCCCATTGACATATTCTGATCTACTACCCCCAAAGAGATGGAGTCTGTTTTATATCCTAAAAACCGAACGACAAGTTGATATGCTCCAATTTCTGCTGGAATATTAAATTTTCCATCTTCATCGGTGATTGCAAATTGTTTGATTGTTCCTTCATCGGTAAGCATAACGGTACAGTACGAAATCACTTCATTACTCTCTTTATCCATCACTTGTCCCGTGATCGCAATATCTTGTGAATATAATTGTGTACCAAACATAAATAAGGTAATTACTATTAATAGGTTCTTCATTGGTTTTGTTTTTTGTTTTAGATTAGGGATAATCGTGATTAAAAAAAGTAATCTTGTCCGTTAACATGTATAATCATCCACCATAGATGCTGATTACAAAATGCCAAACTTGTTATAAAAATGATAATGACAAGCCGTGAAATGCTTATATCAATTCCATGTACATTTGTTATACGTGATACCTCCATTATTAGTTACATTTATAATGTTAAAACAATACAATTATAGACGACCTTATTCTAATTATCTATTAACCTTATATAATGATCGACTAGATGATCAACAATGTAGGCTCCAACAATCTATTCAATAAAAGTGCCTTTGTTTGATATCTATCTCTATCAAAAAAAAAAAACAAATAAGACTCTTCAAATGACTGATTGCCAAAGAACATACCTACTCTCTCTGAGCAAACATTAAAATAATAGAATTAAGATTGTTATGATAAAACTATAATAAAAAAGGAAAATCGTCCTATCTATGACACCTACACATAAATATTAAACCTATCTTAGCACTATGAATTCAGATCAAAATATAGATAACATGAACCCATCAAGGTGGATAGATGATCATGCGGACTATTTGTTTTCATATGGTATAACAAGAATTAACCGTCGGGAAACTGTTGAAGACTTAGTTCAAGAAACTTTTCTGTCTGCATTGAAGGCAAAAGACAACTTCCAGTTTAAAAGTACCGTAAGGACATGGTTGACATCTATCCTGCGTAATAAGATATTCGACCAATACAAAAAAGCAAAAAAGTCAGAATTGACATTAGGTGGTGACAATGAATTCAACAATGATTTTTTTGAGTCCGGAGGTTTTGGAATGGTATGGAAAAACAAATCATTTGACCAATGGGACATGGAATCCGCAAATGAAAAATCCGATTTATTCTATAAAATGTTAAATTTGTGTATTAAACACTTATCAGAACTTCACCAATCTATATTCAAAATGAAAAATTTGGATGGGATGGATGCCCAAGAAATCTGTAAGGTATTAGAAATAAGTGAGTCTAACTATTGGGTGATCACACATAGATCGAAAGTGAAATTAAAAAAATGTGTAGAATCAAATTGGTTTAACAAAAGTAAATATTGATAGATGTGGATATTAAATAAAATGATGGTAGGATGTGACAAAGCATCATATCTCGTGTCAAAAAAACAAGAAGCAACACTTTCTATAACGGAGGCATTTCAATTGAAGATGCATCTGATAGCTTGTAAAATGTGTCGTCATTTTGAAGATCAAAGTGAATTTATCAACAAAAAAATGTCAGAAAAAATGACAATTGGAGCTCAAGAGGAGCAACAGACTTGCATTAGTAAAGATCGTAAAGCTGCCATGAAAAAACTAATGGAGCAGTAGTGCTATTTTAACAAATTCTTATTACTACTCTTTATTCCAACCAAACCATTATACATGTTATTGACTTTGCATTTCATCATAGGTTTTGTCACTTCATTTATAGGTATGCTAACTCCAAGCATGCTCAATATGACTGCTGCCAAAATAAGTCTAGAAAATGGAAAACCTAAGGCACTTCAATTTGCTATCGGGGCCTCTGTTGTTGTATTTTTACAAGCTTACCTCGCTACTGTATTTACACAATATTTAAGAGAGCATCCTATGTTTGTAGATTCCTTGCAGAAGATTGCGTTGGTCATATTTGCTATACTTTCTTTCCACTTTTATCGACAATACAAGAAAGACCAACTACCCAAACTTAAATCTCCGAAACAAAAATTGCAAAATAAATTTTCAATTGGGCTATTATTATCGGCACTAAATATGTTCGCAATACCATTTTATTGTGGGATCACAACCGCATTAGATGCTGCTGGATGGTTTAGGTTTACGCCGAGTTATATATTGATGTTTGTCTTATGTTCTACGATTGGTACATTTTTACTCTTGTATATGTATTTAAACTACGCAACTCTTATTCAATCAAAAGCCAAAGGACTAACCAAGAATATGAATTTGATCCTTGCTATACTTACGAGTATATTGACTGTGATAACCCTTGTCAAATTATTGTAATTTTTATCCCTTTATCAATAGGCATCCGGTACTCCATATATCAAATCTCGTAAACCAGAGCCTTTTAGCTCTCCAATATCATAGGCAACCTTAAATTTTTGGATAGATAATTCTATATCCGATTTCAACTCTTCATATTGCACAGGTAGATGGGAGGAACATTTACTAGCATTCTTATAGTTATTAATAATTTTATAAAACTTATTGTAATACTTCGTACCAGAGTCAACAAAACTAGAGTACTTAGTCAAAAAACCAAATACCTTATCTAGTGAAAATTCAAGATTCGACACTCCTTTTATCGCCTTTCTATACTGAGGAGAACCAGGTTCACTGTTGAGCAACTCTTCGAGCTCGACTAAAAACTCTCCCAAATTTTCATTTAGGCTATCCCAATCATCACTATTTCTACAATTTTCCAAGGAAGATGAGTAATTCACCACTTTTGTATATTGATGAAATAACTCATAAATTTCTTTTTTCAAGGATTCATTATTATCTTTTAGAAATTCGGTCTCGTAATAAATAATATTGAGATCTGAATGCATCACAGTTGTAAAATCTAGTATACACGAGACATTACTGATATCCTCTGCTCTATTTGTTTTTTTTGAACTTCCAAAAAAGGAAGAAACAACAGTTGTTACCAGACTTACATAAATGTTTGATTCTAGTATTTTAGGTATTTGAATACTATTCTTTGTCCCAATACTTTTAGTCAATGATTCTTTGGATTTTAAAAATTCTGGATAAGAATGGGGATTCGAAATATTGTTTATATTCTGATATGTATTTAATGCCGTAAAATGATGGTCCAAATCAAGTATTTTTTCGTACAATAATTTAATTAAATCAATCCCTTTTTTAAATCTAATACTGGCCAGCTTGAAATTATATTTAATTCCAGAAGCTCTCAATTCTTCATGTATCCGATCTTTTTCTAATAGGAGATTTACAATGAGGTCCGTCGTCAACTTTTCACCGCTCAAACTATTATTAATTGCAGTCAACCTTTTATAGATAGCTTTCTGTTCTACTTGATATATCACCGTAGCTGCATTCACATCTTGTTTAATATCCATAAAAAGGGAATATAGACCTGAAGGGCTATTAGTACTATAAGACAATGATGTTGACAATAATATTATTGCGAGTATAATGATAGATTTTTTCATGATATTTTATTTTAATTGATTCAACAATAGCACTTACGGGGTTGTGTAGGGCATAATTATTCTTTATCGTGTGTTACTCTTTTTATGTTTAATTCTTCCTCATACTTTTGAGAATTATACTTCTCTATTGTAGGGAATTCATCATTTCGATTTATTTTACCAAAATTAATCACTATAGATTTATTGTCTGCACTATCAGTAACTAGATAGTCTCCGTTTTTTATAACATTGGCATATTTAATTCCCAACAAATTAGAGACCTTAGAAGGTAAATGAATTTGAGTTGAAACATGAAACTTCCTACTCGAGAATAAATCAATTAATTGAAAAATTGAAATACTGCTCTTGTCTATACTTAGTCGCAATATATCATCCCTATCAATATAAAATTTTCCATATGCGGAATCGTTGTTTTTTACTTCTCCAGGTGGTACAATACTAATATTCTCTTGACATAACCCAGATCCAAAAGTACAACCAATTGTTCTTCCGTTTTCAATTTCAAAATCTACAATCTCTACCTCTATGAAATCAATAGTGTCAACCTGAGCATATATGGAATTAACAAATACACCAAATAATAATAAAGTTATAATCGTCAGCTTTTTCATAGTAATATTTTTAAGTTTTATAAAACAGGGGTTCATATACTATAGGATATCCCACCATGTTTTGTGACATAAAACTAGTAGCTAATTATACATATAAAAATTTACAATGTATTATTGATTAAATACAAACATATTACAATAGATAAATCAATACGACAACCAAGAGAAACAAAACGATCCAGAATTTGAATATAAATCAATATAACTTCTGCACATAAAGTAAAAACTCATCACCCAATATAGAGTTCAATTCCTATTTAACAACACCTTGACTCATTCAAAAAAAATCATTCTATTTAGTAGGCCTTTATACTTTAGGGAAACTATTGTTTATTATCAATAAAATACTGCCCGTACATATTATTTCTATAGGGAATTGAGACGAACTAAGTTCGGTTAAAGTACCATAAAATACACATAAATCCTACAAAAAGAAAGGCAAGAAAAAAGGCTCTTGGTGTTATCCGATTCCATGTGGTACTAAACGGATTGGTAAACACCTCCGAAGTCTCTCCTACCACTATGAGATGTGCCCAATTTGCAGGAGAACAAAAACGACCATGAACATGACTCAAAAACCATATTTGTGCATTCTGCAAAGCCACGTCTGTTGCTTGTCCTTTTTTTAGATTCCCATAAAACTCCTTCAGCAAGTCCTTTGTTTGCCCTTCATAGGCCTGCCATTGTGAGGCAACTGTGGTTGGACTACCTGCCATAGCAAAACTACGGGAAATACTATTGATCCCTTCTCCATGCATCACCTTCCCATCTGAGGTAAAACAGGCACTTAATACTGTCAAGACATTGTTTAATCGCAACGCCATGATATCCGCCGACCGGAGTACATAGCTTGACGTATCATCGGTCCGTTGAAACAATATTGCATTCTGCTCATTATGATCTGATGCGATAACACTATGCAATGACAAGTGTATGATATTATACCTCCCTGCCGTTTTTATGAAATTCTCTTTCGTCGCCGCTCTATTGATCCATCGCTCTGAATGAAACATATCCGCCATCTGATTCACTTCTTCCTCTGACTCTTTCAGCTCTTTTAATATGGGGCCCCGATTCTTCTCCCACAATGCTGAATCCCGTGCTATCTCAGCCAATGATGACTGATCATAATTCGTTGCAAAACCACCAAATTCGTAGGAAGGACGGTTCCTCCCTCCTAATGGCTTCGATATATACTTGTTGTTAAACATATACGAAAATGCATACTTGTTAATCAAATAATTATTCGGCAATAAATAGCCCATCGAAATAGGAGCAAAACTAACTTTATTCAGATTTTTATCTCGGATAACAACCAATCGATTCACCCCAAGATGATCCAATACCTCTTCCACTTCAGTAGGAAATAATATCGGATATATTGTCCTGGAATGATTCCGTAGTAAATCTGTATTTAGTATCAAACTTTGTTTTTCTCCAAATTCTAAAAAAAGAGAATCTAGATTATATCTCGTAGTTTGTCTATAGTTATAAAGTGTATCCTTACCTATCACATAGGTATAAATATCCTGCCCATCTATATAATACTCTATGATTGCTTGATGCTCTGCTAGGTCAGATTGTAGCGCAGTGATAGATCTTGGCTCTAACTGTTCTTGTATATGCCGATAAAACACGGGATACTTTTCCTTGATTTTAGTATTCAATTTTGTCTTTCGCTCTGACAATATTACAAACTCTGTGTTTACTCGTTGGTATGCCAACGTATCATTTTGTGTGATGGCATATTGTTTTTGATATAGATTAGACCTTAAATCACTAGATACTTCTAAGTATTCCAATCTAAGTTCTTTATCTAATATCTCCCATACTGCATTCAGCTCTTCTTTGGTTTGCGAAAACACGGTTGCTTTATTCTCTGAGATATAATAATATGCTCTCTCTTTATACTTTGGCTCATTTGTCAATTCCCACAATTTATACACATTATGTATCGCATCTTTATACACTGGCGCAACCCAGCCATTGAGCAATACTTTGGAAGAGCTATTTTGTATCTGTCTTCTCAATTCTATAATAATAGTATCGGCTGAAGAAAATGTTTCTTCTGCTTGTTTCAATAATGGGAGCGTTTTGGTAGTGTCGTAATGTTGTATATAGAAATTGGCTTTCATATGCAGTTTCCGTATCATATCTTTCCGACTAAAATCATTCTTACGAAGTTCTTCATATTTCCCAAGATAAACATCTTGATCAAAACTATGCAATTCCTCTATACTAAGATCTATATAGTACTGCGCCGAATCCAATTGATTTAATCTGGCATATGCATCAGATATATTTTCATACGAAGCGGAAACAGATTCTTTATTTGCTTTTATTTTAACTCTTATTTTTAAACTTTTAAAATATGGCACAAGTGCCTCTTTAGGATGATTATTCTCGGAAAGGCTCAATCCATACAACTCGTAGGCATTAGCTATACTATTATTATACACTTGTTTTTTTGACAATTGAACA
>JAUTBZ010174554.1:0-10108 GCA_032361785.1 Lepetodrilus galriftensis | reverse complement strand
CATCTAGTTTCTCGAAACACTGATAACCACCCATTAACTGCACGTGCTTCACGATGTGTTCGTGGAAATGCATACTGGACATCGACGATATGGCTCTTAGTCTCGCCCAACTTTAAGCTTTTGCTGTATTCCGATTGGTGGATGGATACTGCCACTACCTGGGAGACGCAGCATATAGTCCATCGGTGAAAATAATATTGGTGGTAGAAGATTTCAATGTACAGTAGACCTTACATATAACATACTCATTGGGACCGGTTATTTTTATCCGATGTATGCAAAGTCCGGTATGCCGTAATTAGCGTTAGACAGGACCGGGACTTCAGATTCAGTTCATTATAGGCGAGTGTCCGGTTTGTCCAAGGCCAGTATATGCGAGGTCTACTGTATATTACGCAAGTCAAAAACTACAGTCCTCGTTTGAATTCACCTTTAATGGCGTTCCATAAAGTATGCATGGCATATAACAGATATGTACAAACAATACATTATTTACACTCGACGTATTTACAATGGTTCATGATCAAGATTCACAGATAGTATCCAACACTACCATCCTAGCATAACGCACAACTTATTGCTGAACAAATAAATCACAGGGCATGAAATGCAATACGAAACAACTTCCATTCCAAATTAATGCACATAATCATTGAATAGGCTAGAGCTCTTTTTATGAGCGTTAGTGGGCAATGTTTGGTCTGCTTGTCACAGTGTCATCATGGCCCTGCTCCTTTTTAGCTGTTATGTCCATACTTTCTGTCCGAGACGTGTGCAGTTACAAAGGCGTGACATCGCACAGTGTTCTCGGTGTCCGGGACATGTACCAGCGAAATATGTAGTGCAGACGGCACAAAACACAATCCAACATGGCGGCCACTGGCATTACTCTGTCCTGTGCTTGCTCGCTCCATTCTAAAGCACAGCACATGTACTAGACATGTGACAGAATATTAGAAAGGAGCACGCCCCCTGTTGGCACAGCAAAAGTATAGGTAGTGCTCCTTTCTAGCTGTTCTGTCTGTACTTTCTGTCCAAGACATGCGCAGTTACAAAGGATCAACACCGCACAGTGTAACTGCACATATCTCGTACAGACAGAACAGTTAGAACAGTGTAACTGTCTCGGACAGAAAGTACAGACAGAACAGCTAGAGTACTAGAACGGAGCACTTCCATGGGGAACCGTTTGTCATACTATACACATATCAGCCTTCTTATGACATGCCCTGAAATAGACCACTGGGGTAATAATGTTACTGAGCTTTTCATGCCGGATGCTCTTTCAACAGTAGTGAGATCTTCAACCATCCAGATCATAGATAGGACAGTCAGTGTTCCACTTTGAGGTAAAACAAATGTTTACCCTATGCGGTTGCTTGGACCAATGTAAAGGTAATGCACACGTAACACTTTCTTTGACCATGACCTGAAACATCGTCCGTGATGGTATGTTATTCCCTAGGTACAGGACCCGAGACATACATCCACATCCACATTGTCTACACAACCACTGGTGATCAGCTGGAGATGCTATCAAACCAACTGTACTGTCTGCTTAAAGCAACGTCCACACTTGTAACTTCAACTGTAGCGTCTGACACTCCCGTGTCTTCCTTGGCTGGCTTCCCTAGAGATGGCCTTGACCTTTCTTCCACTTCTAGGTCTGAGTCTGAGTCGCCATGTTGATTCGTATCCTCATCTTCATCAATATCCATGGTCTCCATTCTGTGAGGTACAAATGAAATGACAATCAACAAGAGAACTACATACATTGTATTACTCTCCCAAACTGTTTATATGTTGTCTTGAGAAATACCAAGACATATCCAATTAAATAGGGCTGCTCGATTTCACTTTTGCCGGCTAGCCGCTTTGCGGGCACATATCACATACTCTCGTGACCAGCGTACGCCGGCTAGGATTTCTAGACTCTGCTAGAATGGGCTGGCCGACAACCATTTGGTACGGAGTAGACTGAGCTAGGTCTGCAGTGTTTTGGTTTTTTTTGCATTTCGCCGCCACGTTACCATACTCTCGAACCAGAAAAAAACCGGTTAGCCAGCAAGGCAAAAGAAACACAGGTAATATGATAAAGAATTTAACGCTCTCCATGAATGACCAATTGCATCGTGTTATAGTAGACATACTTTGTATGGCGATTCCCGGAGTTGTTCTTGGACAGCCGCGTCTCCATGAAGGCCTGGCACAGAGACTGCACTGGCGGCTGGGCTTGGAAGGAGGCGTTCAACATCTGAAGTGAAACACGAGGACATCGATCAACTTAATGCTATACATCGCAGCAAGAATAGTTGAATGACATGGGCATTAATACATCTAATGCATTATTAGGGGACTATTTGGTTGATTTAGATATTGTCAGTAGGCTAGGGTCATAACTGATATTAGAAACAGAAGCTTGGGTTGCATACTCCCTAGGGAGTTGAGAATGAATTATGCGGTTAATAATGTAGCACTATGAGCATACTTTCGTGTAAGGATTTATTTATTTATTATTATTTCGTGAATTACCATTGCAAGGGTATATTTAGCTATTTTTGATGATCATTGCGAGATAATAGAGACACAGCCAAGCTATTTTTGATGATCATAGAGACAAAGCAAAGCCAATGTACAGGCGAGGAATGGACCAGTACCTGTCTGATGAACTCGATCTCTCTGCTGCCCACAGACATGTCCAGGAGCTTGTGCTTGCTGTCCTTGACATCGGACTTCCTGTGTCTGGAGACCAGCAGACTCAGAGCGGACTGCGGGAGATTCTGCTTGATCTGAACCTGCAGACATAACAGGATAAAATATTACTGAAAAATATAAATACTTTTTAACAAAATACATGTTCCGATAGTCATTAATCTGGCTGTTCAAGATGTTTTCAAATAAATATTATTAAAAAAAAAAAATACATGTAAAAAAGACATTGGAAAAGAATATATATCGTAATAAAAATTCATAGAACGGACTCCAGGAATTAATGCCTCAATATAATTACACTATCAATACTGTGTTACTGTCAAGTTAGGAATGCAATAGCAGTAGCTCTCAACATCACCTTTTTCCTGTCACTGCTGTTGTCATCATCTTTAAACTGAATCGTGAGGAGCTGCTGTTCGTCAGTCATGAAATACAACTGAGAACGACGCTGCCAGAATAGCTTCCCTTGAGCTGAACTCTCTTCTTTGTGAGGTAGAAATATGGCTGTGGTGATTTTGCTCTTGCTGGTCTTTTTCTGACTGAACACTGGCTTGGGATTTGACGGCTCAAACACGTGCACTGGAAACAAAGTCATGTTTAAGTTAGAATTACTGTAATTTCATATTTTATAACCCTGTTAATTATTAATTGGGTTAATAAAGTATTACAACCTATCTTTTAATATCAACTGAGATGGCTTACAATGATTACCATAGTCATTTTGTGAAACTGCCCCAATAGAAATAATAGCAGCGTTCACACAATGAGTACTGGTAGTTATATGGCGCAGTTAAGCTAACTTCAATACCATATTAGGGTAAAAATATGTATGTACAAGAGAAAAACAGTGTGCGCCGATCCTGCTGACTACTCACAATCTCCGCTGTCTGTGAACACTCCCATGTATTGTGAGCAGGGGTCATCCACTAACACCGATGCACATATATCCACCCGAAATTGCACTGTAACAAACAGAATCATATACTGGACTTGGTCAAGAAATAAGGAGATATCTGGTATTCAATAATATGGAAAAATTCTTATATTATTTTCAAGACGGACAGTAAATAATTCTTGGCATGAGGGGAGACCACTCTCACCTGAGCAAGTGAGTAGATTCCACACATACAGGTACTCTTCTGTTGTAGAGACCAGAAGATGGCAACAGGTATTGCGACCAAACAGCACGTGACTGAAACAAGATGGAACATAAGATAATACTCTGAATACATTCATGCCCACTGCCAAATGTTAAGCAATTCTAAGAGTTGGTTTAATATCACTGCAGGAATCTAGCTTTCACACATACGAGACAATAAATGTTATACAAAAAAATATTTACTATCTTCATGGCTTAACAGTAAGGTTTGTCTGCTTGCTCGGGACAGGTTTCAAAGTGAAGTAGCCCAGAATAGCAAGCCATTAATCAACATGGCAAGTAGTTTCGTACAGGTGCCTCAAAACATAAATGACGAACCCTGAATCCAAAATTAGTTTCACAGATGAATGACCTGATGTTATAGAATCAATAAAATTATAAAAGAAAGAAAAGAAAAGAAGAGACTAGAGCGACTACAATATGAAATAAATCTGCTGAAGACATGAACACTTACAATCTGAAGCAGTATTAGATGGTGTTCCATTGACAGTGTTGGACACACCTTTTGGACGGGGGGCTGCTCCTTTCTAGCTGTTCTGTCTGTACTTTCTGTCTGACGTATGCGCAGTGACCAAGGATCAAGACTGCACAGTGTATCTGCGCCTGCGTCGGGCAGAAAGTACAGACAGAACAGCTAGAAAGGAGCAGCCCCTGTCCAGAATGTGACACTTACCTGACATTGTCAGTATAGCTGCTGCTGAGAGAAGTCCTCAGGACATTAGTATCTGGATCCCACAGTGTGATGGTTGACTGGAACACCACCGCGATGAGCGACCCATCCTCCGCAAATGCCGTATCTCCAACCTCCATCTCACGGTAAAACCCAACGGAGTCACAGGTCCACTTGTTATTTGATCCTGTGGAATAGAAACAAATCAAACCAGAATTTAGAAATAATCTACAATATATCTGTATCATTCATCCATTAAAGTTCAGGATTGACATTGGTGTATCATTGACAGTGTTGGACGCACATTCTGGACAGGGGGCTGCTCCTTTCTAACTGGTCTGTCTGTACTTTCTGTCCGACGTATGCGCAGTCGCTGTGCGATGTTGATCCTTGGTAACTGGGCATGCGTCAGACAGAAAGTACAGACAGAACAACTAGAAAGGAGCAGCCCCCTGGATAACCTGGAAATGTTAACACAGGAGAGTTGTTGAGATGGTACGTGGTTGCAAATTGATCCAATGTATGAACATGTGTGGACAGCATGACATTCTCACATTAGTACTCGTGAATTCCTGTATATAACTGGGTCATCTAGTAACGGCTGACTTACTGTACATGTCTGTGTCGTCCACCAGGGTCCACTGCTTGAACTTCCTGTCCTTGCCCGCACTGACCACCAGAGGCAGCATGTTGGGGATGGCAGCGTTGTACGGGCGGAACTTGAGTGAGCAGATGGACCCGTCGTGAGGTCGGTCCACCACCGTGTTCAGAATGTACCTGCAGTATGGACAGTGAGCTCATGGACTGTACCGAGTCATTTTCCACATATTCAATCTGTAGCATTTACATGTTTTTTTCACCGACATGACAACATTATATTTTTATGAAAACACTCTATGTTGCCTCTTCCTTTCTCTGTATTCATATAAATAATTTAAAACAATTAATAGCATACCTCTGACTTTCACTGTCGTACAACCAGAATTTGAGCTGCATCCAAGGGGACATCACTCCATCATCCCACAACTCGTAAGTGACCAGCCAATCGCCTCGCTCATCAATAGCCGCCCGCGTTATCTGTGTCACTGTCAGCGGCCTCTGTAGGTTCTCAGAAGAGATGTAGTTCTGCTGCACTATGTCTAACTGCAATAGATACATCAATCCTGAATTAATACATCGTAATTTATAAACTATTGTGTCTTGTGACATGGATCAGGGAGCAGAGGACAGAGGTCAGGGGTCGGAGGACATGGACAGATGGTAGCAAAATTCACTATGGAATCAGGAGATTCTTCTTGTCACAGCTCTTGAAACAAGAGAATATTGCAAAATGAGATGGCTGGCGAAGTATACGAAAAGAAATGGGGTTTAGAGCTGCTTTCAAGATTCCTTTATGCATCATAAACGGTTAATAAATATAGGTTTTTAATATTTGTAGCTAAACAAGAACAGTGAGCAATATGCAGTATGTAACATGAACAGACATCAGTTTAACTCTCTCCATGCTGAAGGCAATCAGAGATGCTCCAAATAGCATTGTCTGTGCCTAATCCAGCAGGGAAAGGGTTAAAGGCTGCTGCAAGATGACAACACAAGGCCAATGATGAAGACTTCTTTCACCATTCACAGAAACGGAATTAGTGAGATCACAAACATAAATGTCTTTCTTCGACGATCATGGAAATGCTGGCAATGACACAAGATAATAACAGAGACTTACATTGAAGAGCTGCTTGTCGCTATGGAGACAATAGAACTGTAAATGTCCTGGCCTCCCATTGGACACCAGGGCGCCAGATCGCGGGTCCCACAACAGCCCCACCTGGTTGCCAAGGTGATCGCTGGTCCACGTCAGACCCTGGTAGATCTGACAGATCTGTAGAGTGTTCCTCACTAGGTGGATGCCTGGATAAGAGAGGTGGCAAGTTAGATAGGTAGAGGGAAGATAACTGCTGTCAACCTTCATATGAAGAAATAATTGTATGAAGATTAGTAAAGGTAGGCTGCAGGAGGGAAAACACTGGTTTTCATACGACGCATAAAATAACTTTCTATAATTGAGAAGCCATCATTCCTCCCGATATATAAATGACGTAAGATCTTACCGTTATCTTGGTGCGCCACTGCGTACATGCGGTTGTCCGGGGACGTCGTGATGTGCTCTATAGGCGATCCTAGTCGGGGCAGGAAGTCCTTGAAGTGGGTCTCGTACTGCCACTTAACCAGCGTACACTCGTGTCCTCCACTCAGCAAGTACGACCCTGAAGGAAAGTGACAAGCAATAAGAAGAGTTGTCACGGGGAAATACATCAATCAATGGAGGTATTATATTCACAACAATGGCATGGATGAAAGAATTGCACTACTTCAATACGAGGACAGATTGTGAATTATTTCATTTAAATTACCACACATCATTACGATATGATATACAATATAAACTGCATGCATACCAGACCATTACATCATTATGAAGAATACTGGAGAATCATAGTGAATGAGTGAATATGGAGTTTAACGTCGCTGCGGGAATCTTTCACCCATTTGCGACGATCATAGATAAACTTACTAGTGATTAAACTGATCTATTGAAAAGCTGATTAGCTATCAACGTTACTGATGGAAGTATGTATACTAATTCAAAATCTTCCAGTAAAATATTTCAAGCGACATTCTTTCCACTGACCTTGAGGTGAGAAGGTCAGATCAATGACCGCCAGAGAGTGCCAGTGGTAGAATGTCCTCGCGACCTGCTGCTTGTCTGCGAAACTATACCTGGAAAGAAAACAACAGCGAACCAAATCAAAATCTCTGTATGGATCACCAATACCAATCAGTAGTTTTAATAGGTGTCGGCAACCGGCAAAATTGTCCGTCTATTTCTAATTTTGTTGTCTACTTTCAATCTTGCTGATACTACTTTGTAGAAGAAATTATAATTTATTCAGGTCTTTTGCCTCTTACTTTTGCTACTCTGCCACCTGCTTCTGATTCTACTGAAAACACTGCCAATGCTTTCATCATTGTGTGTATACTTTCCCAGATATTGTAGATATGCCACAAGGTTACAAAACCTTGTTGAGTATGATTTCATTGTCAACTCAAGGTTTTGTTCACAAATCCCCATACAAAATTAAGTTGAGCATGAAATAATACTCATAAAATTTGTGTAACCTTGGGGCCTAGTGATTGAACCAAGAAACGATGAATAATACAGTTGATCCGACTTCCAAATCTTGCTGTATTCACCTCTACTAAATCTTACCAGCTTATTAAACCTTCCTGCAGTCTGTGGTACATATTACTGCAGTAAATATGGTTGCACGTACCACAATAACAGCTAGGTGTACGTACCAGTAGATGATCTTGCCATCGGAGCAGCCAGTTACCAAAGACTGGTCAGTAGGGTGGGCAGCCACACACGTCAACTTCTCGTAGTACATCCTGTGTCTGGAAGTAAGCAGGAACCAATTATAGTTTGGCATGAAATGCATTGTCAACCCTATTTCGTAGATTATCTCCGTAAATACTTCATGGAATGAAAAACAAACAAAAAACTCCATTTTCTACCTAACCAAAATTAAAAAATAAAACATATTGCACAAGTAATAAAAAATCTGTTTATATAACGATCACCAAATATTTTAACTGAGTATTATTTTATGCAGAGGGACGACGGTCGAAAGAATGAACAGACAAATAGGCTGAATTTGCACGTGCGGGCAATGTGAAGAAGAGCATCAGCATGTGCAAATTCAGCCTTTTTACCCGTTTCTTCTTTCGAACGTCGCCCCACTGGAAACCTTTGAGCTCATGACCTAAGTTTAGGATGCCGTTGTGAAACGGGGGGAGGGGGGGGGGGGGTGTTTGCTGGACTGCATTACAATATAATATTACGTATTTCTCAGCAACGCAGATATACCACACACCTATCGGTATCGGACCATCTGTCAGTGAAATCACGATGACGATTTTGGCTTTGTTACGTTTTCCTTTGCACGCAACATGCTTGATGACGGTCACGTTGCCTGCCGGACTGTCATGTGATGTCCACGTGACCCAGGATGTGTTGGCTGGATCCAGAATGACATCGTCCAAGACCGTAGAACCGTCTCGGATAACAACTGCGATCATTTTCAAAATGCGTTTCTTGCGGAAGCTCACAGTTACAGAGATGCCTAAAACAGATATGTGGATCTATTTAGTGCATGCTCACAGTTACAGAGATGCCTAAACATAGATATGTGCCTAAAACAGTTCTGCAGCTGCCAGAATAGATAGCAAAATATAGTAAACGGGGCATTTTATAGCTACAGTTTTGCAGCTAACCTCAATTGAGTTGTGTGCGAGTGTGTGATTATGTAGGCTATATTTATGCGTTTTAAATTTTGATTTGTTTAAATATTTAGCAGTTTAAAAAATAATACAGAACAGACTATTAAAAATCAAGAGGGCCAAACGGGCACGCCAAAAATGAAGTTAGCATGCCCTACGACAATGATTTTAAGTGCCTTTCGCCGGCGGGCAAATGTTAATTTTCTACCCCTGTGACCCATTATTGATAGGTAGGTGAACCTACCCGAGCTATTGACCGGAGTCGGTGGGTGTGGATAGATCTGGTATTTCCCCACTGTAGTTCGCTTTGTCTTTGTCTTCACACAATCTGTTATCTTGCCCGAAACACGTGTCACAAAACCAACCAGGATTGCCTTTGCTGCAAATATTACAAAAAATTCATGTTTCAGTATATATTTAATTTTGTTGTTGTTTTGTTTTGAATTGTGGATTGGAGCTGGTTTCAAGATTCTTGACTTTCACTTATAACACAAGCCGTGATATATGCGGCTCTAAACCCCAATTACAATAATAAAAAATAATTAATATTGCAATTAAAAAACCCCACTATGTTCCATGTGATCCGTCGCGATACATATCTCAGATTTTTCTTTGTAATCATAAGTTGATCCTGAGATATGACATCTACATGTATAACTTTAAAGTTAAAGGCAAAATAAATTATTTGAATTGAACATGGGAATGTTTACCATCATATTTGTTTCAAACTTATTACTGAATATATACTGAACTGCAAAAGAAACGTAATTTTTCCTAATGCTTATAAAAGTTAAGAAATATTGACTTTTATTCTGGTTCTTAAAGCGACTCGTACACCAAAATCAAATGTATAGAGCTGATGATCCTGTACCACATAGTGTGATTGATTCCTTCCAACTGACCTGCTATCGATAAATATGCTCATTTTTGGGGTTTGTTTACATAACACTGCGTGATGAACAGTTCATTAATGCTAGCCGTACACTGCTGCGACTACATGCGACGCAACTGGATTTTCAGTTCTCGGGAACAGTCCCTGCGACGCCAATCGCAAGCAGTCGGGGTCGTACACCAAGCAGACCGTTTCATACAACCGGTCCATATTTCCTTTGTATTGTGTTATCACATGAACAAATTCAGTACTACGATTGGTCAGTAAACAAAGCGAAAAGGTTTGGCGGCCATCTTTGATTTGACCTGAAATGAGTACTTTCGCAGGGTCAAATCGTTTT
>JAUTBZ010174543.1:0-10108 GCA_032361785.1 Lepetodrilus galriftensis | reverse complement strand
AAAAACTGGTGGAAATCCAGACTAGTCAAGCAGTACATATGCATGCAAGTCATGATATTAGTGAAAGATTCTAGAAATTGACTTTAAACGCCAAATCAACCAACAACCAACCCTACTGAAGGCGACTTAAGTTACCCGATCACATGCAGAAATAGAACACTTTGATGTTATTCAGCAGGGAGAAGGTTAACAAGCATAAGTCTGTGTGTTTGTGTTTTTTAAATGTCGTTAACTGTTAACTGTTAATCAGTGGGATAATGTCATTAACTGTTAATCAGTGCGATAATGTCATGTTACAACTGTCACAGTTTTCTGTTGTTCGGTGTGATAGTTTCTCAGTTTTTAAAGAAAACTATCAGTTTTTGTTGTACTACGTATGTATCTCCATGACAACTCTGTTTATGAGGTCATGAATTTTCAGCTTTTAATGTAATTGTTCAATTCTGAACACACCTTAACATGCTAATTCTTGAGTAGTGTTTATGAAGGTGACTAAATATGATCTTTTGTGAACTCGTATTTGCTGAACATCTTGGTAAATTTTGAAAAGTTGCATTCGGCAGAATTTCAAAGTAATTGTTGATCAACTGCATGTTCTATCCCTCACTAACCTTAACCCTCTCCCTTCTGTATTGTCCACACACTCACTGTCTTTAGGGCATCTCTGGTAGCCTTCAGAGAGTTAACTAAGGCCAATGTTTTTATTGTATAGCCTTCAGAGAGTTAACTAAGGCCAATGTTTTTATTTTATAGCCTTCAGAGAGTTAACTTTAAGGCCAATGTTTTTATTTTATAGAGTATTGCGTAAACAGTCGCATATTTAATACATGTATTCCTTTACAAATGAAGCACATTGTATTAATGTTTTAGAAGTGGTTTATGATTTATCAGTCCAGCGATAAAAGAAAGGGAAATAACATTGTTGCCGTATTGATCTTCTTTTGTGGGTGGGTTGTACGTTAACACTGAGAGTTTTGTGTAAAGCCTCTAAAACGTGTTTTCATCATACCTACAAATCTCTCTGGGGTATTTTTTGTGAATATCTCAAAACAAGTGCTTTTACTGTGCCACACTTTAGTCCAAACATTATTAGACATTGTTCTAGTGTCTAATGTATTGTAGGATGATGAATGTTGTTGACCTAGCCATAGTGCTTTATTTATTTATCTAAGATCTGTATCACCACAAGGTCTTGACCTGTGGTCATTGTGTAATTTTCTGTAATTTCGATACTTAATGACTTGGCACATGGTTAGACTATTGGCACGTGGTTAGACTATATTTAGTGTCTATTGTTTGGTTAAGTCTAGTCGTACATAAAACCACACAGTATGCACAGAATGAAATAGATAATTCTGTCAGGAATGCAATGACAACAACATTATTAATTTCATATCTTATTGTGGTATTAATATCATGTCTGAGATATATGAACTTAGATCGTATGTTTACTGCAACGTTCAGTGCTACGGATGTTCAGAGTTTCCTCCTGCCCTAACCCTCTCCCTGCTGAAGGCGACTTATGTTGCCAGATGACATGCATAAATAGAACACTTTAATTACGGTATATTCAGCAGGGAGAAGGTTAAACTGACAAGCCATGATATATAATCTTGAAAGAGGCTCTGTTCTGATGCAATAAAACACACACCAAAAATACAACAATATACCAGCAAAAAGTATTGCTCTATGATAATGTGCAAAATGTTTTACTAACCTGTTTTTGTTTTAGTTGAGCCAATTAAGATCTAACCATGTATTATATTTTCAGAAATATTTTACAGAAAAAATTCAACATTGTCAAAATGGATATTTTTGTTTGTTTCAGTGCTGGACCAAAGGGAGATAACTTGTACGAGTGGGTGTCTACTATCCTGGGACCTAAGGGGTCAGTGTATGAAGGAGGCGTCTTCTTCCTAGATATACATTTCACTCAGGATTATCCCTTCAAGCCACCAAAGGTTTGTACCGTACATGTTTCTTGAGATCGTGCACACCTGTGTTATGTTTATCTATGCATACATCAAGTTTTAAGAATATACTGTAAATCATGAAATTAATCGCGAGCAGAATATCAATGCGAAAAATGCGACCGTCGTATTGTCGCATTTAATTGCTGCGCATTAAAGTTAAAAACATGAATGGAGATATGACTTCGCATTTTATTGGGGTCGCATTTACATTCTTAGAGAACAGTACCATTGATGTGAGTCAGTACCATTGATGTGAGTCAGTACCATTGATGTGAGTCAGTACCATTGATGTCATTGATGTGAGTCAGTACCATTGATGTCATTGATGTGAGTCAGTACCATTGATGTGAGTCAGGCCAATACCCAAGTGTTATTCCTAATATCCAAACTTTCTGAGTCGGAAAGCCTAGTCCTATCATAACTCACATTTACGCATCTTTTAAATTTTAGCGCAACAATAATATTTCATGAGATGCCAGTTACACCTTTAGAACTTTCCCACTGGATTAATCCGATGCTATGCAGAACATGTATGGTTGCCTTAATGAGAGACAAGGTTTAAAATTATTATTATTAAGTTCATGCCTTTCCTTCCCTGTTGCAGGTGATATTCCGGACGCGCATTTACCACTGTAACATCAACAGCCAGGGCACTATATGTTTAGACATTCTCAAGGACAACTGGAGCCCCGCTCTGACCATCTCCAAAGTGCTACTCTCCGTGTGCTCCTTACTGACGGACTGCAACCCCAGCGACCCCTTGGTCGGCAGCATCGCCCAGCAGTACACCAACAACCGCGACGAGCACGACCGCATCGCCCGTCAGTGGACCAAGCGCTATGCCACCTAGGCCCACTGTGTCTGTGTACGCATGCTGCTAGAAATGCCTGGATTTGATATGAATGGCCGTCGTCGGTATTCGTTTTTTTTGTTTTGTTGGTATGCTGCAGGTGTACAAACTTTCAACAGAGTGCGGTAAATGTGCAGTTGGTCGTGGCAACTTCCTGTGGAAGTAATGGTTTTAAAGACGTTGCACGTGACCAGGAGTGGCGAAGGTTTGTGTGCCAACTATTCGCAAAACAATCAAAGTAGCTTGGGGGAAAAGAAGATGATGTACGGTCGTACCAACTGTCTTCAGTCAGCTCTTGTGATTCCGGATATCACTTGGATATTATGCTTACGTTCGAGACTACCGTCATATTTGTTTATTTAGATGCTGAGCCGATATTATTGCCAAAAGAAAAATGAGGAGAAGTTATTTGTTTTCTGTTTTATTATAGTGTGAATTTCTCATTTTGAAGCTGCTTTCAGGATCAGTGAATAACATGGCTGCATCCATCGTCCGTCGTCTGGTCTATAACGTGTACGACTCGCACCACCCTGTACAGAGAACACAACATCGTATAATCATTTGTGATAGTGTGCTTGGACATTGTTTATAAATACTGATATCATGTCATCACATTTAGCTAAAGCGTTAACGTTTTGACTTTAAAACTCATCAGGTATAGATTGATTCACGAAAAGATTGCACGATCCTTTGATTGGACTAACCCCTGGGGCATCTGCAGTTGCCCCAGTAAGATAGGGTTAAGCACATAGCTTCATACGGTTAAGCACATAGTGTTTTCACAGTCTAAAATATGGACAGTACACGTTGCGTTATTGTTCGAGTGATTATTACATAGAATTATTAATTAAAATGTTATTTCAGTTAAAAGTTGAATTGAGAATTGTCAAGAAGTTGAATTGAGAATTGTCAAGAAGTATTTCCTTAATTGAAGATGCAAATTGAACAAGGAACTTGTTACCATGGTTATTTAAACAATGTTGATCATGTTGATACAATTTGATGTTGAACTTTATTAAAACATGCATGTATTGGCCAGGTTTTTCTGGCTCTTGCCAAATTGTAAGAACTGTCCACGAGATTATGAAACTTTTCTGAGCACAATTTCATACTCAACTCAAAGTTTTGTTCATAAGTTTTGTCTATAAAACGTCATGTAAATTTTGAGCTTGAGCATGAAATCGTACTAAAAATGTTTATTAATCTCGGAGCCTGGTTAAATTTAAAGAACTCTTGCTTATGGTGATGGTATAGATCGTCTGTAGATGTCAGGCTGTCCCGTGCTACCACTAGTCTGATTAATATCATGTCACTGATTTTACTAGTGCTTACCCGGGTAGATATATGATTGATGCAGTGTGATGTTGAATCATGTGTAACTTTTAACCTGGAAGGGTTTTACTGCTAGTCTGGATCCATTGTTTGCAGCCACAGTGTATACAATTGCATCTCGTGACGTTGCTAATAGAATTGTGATATGGCATTGGGATTAGAGTACTATAATATAGGGCGATGATATAAAGCAAGGATTAAGTTGTAGCAGCGGTAATTAATTACAAAATGCAGAAGTTGGAACAAATTATTCAGTTGTCTGTCAGGAAATTGTTACTAAGTATGTATGTTAAATATAATTTTTATTACGATGTGTTATGATTATTCTTATTGTAAAATTAATGTCTGTTTAGTGCTGCATTGTTTTAACATTATATCAATATTATTTCCTCCCCATCTTTTTTCTTTTCATTATTTCAACTTACATTTTGCTTATGATTTTAGGTAAATGGCTCATGAAAATAACAATCGTCGCAAATGGGTGAAAGATTCCCACAGCGATGTTAAACTCCATAATCAATCACTCACTCACTCATAATAATAGTTGGATTTGGATTTCAAATTACTATTTTATGAACAAATTAGTTTTATGTTATCTGTAATCGTCGTTACATCATTATGTCATTATGCTTGAGTCTTCTAAGTTTATGAAATCATGCAACACTTGGTGACAATATCGACTTGACTGCCAGGATTGAACTTAACACTGGCGTACATAGTACATGGTCATTGTTTCAGATTTATTCAGGGTCTGAATCTGATTAAAACTAGGAATACATACATGGCCAAGGTCACGGGACATGTACGGGGCTGCTCCTTTCTAGCTGTTCTGTCCATACTTTCTGTCAGACGCAGGCACAGTTACACTGTGCAGTGTTGATCCTTTGTAACTGCGCATGTGTCGGACAGAAAGTACAGAAAGAACAGCTAAAGGAGCATTGCCTCTGTGTCTAAGGTCACAGAAGGAAATATGACGTTGTGTAAACGAGACTATTTTGGAGATGGATTACCGTATATGTATTTGAGTTCATGTTATGATTAATGGTTGAGTAGGATTTAAAGGTTCATTGTTATATATACATATAGTTGAAAGATTTCCACATTACTGTTAGGCAATAATTCACTCACTCGATAATCAATCATGAGACAAATTTAGCATTTTGCACAATGACATTGAATTGTAGAGCCTTCGACTCGTTTATTTAATTTAATTTGTTTTCTTCCCCATTTAATGCTATGCTCTGGGCCTCTTTATTTTGCTCTCTAAACCTGTTTGCAATCAATTCATGTTACTAATGTACTATGACAAGTTGCATATTGAGGGACGAGAAAATATTTATTGGCCTTTCATGTATTTGTCTCACGGCTGCTTGTTGCTACCTCATTTGATACATAGGCATACTGATGAACTTAACTTATATATTCTCTCAGCCTTTAGTGTGTCTTCAAATTTGTTGTTAAATCTGGTCCCGAAGTTACGAAACATTTTTGAGTATGAGTTCATGCTCAACTCAGATTTTGTACAGCGATTTGTGAACAAAACTACGAGGGGAGCAATTGTCGCAAATGGGTGAAAGATTCCCGCAAGACATTAAACTCCATATTCATTCACTCACTCACTCACTCGAGTGGAGCATGAAATCGTTCTTGAATTTTGTTGCAACCTCCGGACCGGGACTACTTTAACTTGTTCTACAAACAGTGTAAGTGAGCTGCAGAGGTATTTGTTACACTGGGAGAATGCAGATAGATATATATCCTCTATGTCTACACACTGAAGACAGGGGAGACAATTAATGCTTGATCTTTGACCAGTGTGGTATATATGCCATTGATGTAGAAGAAATATTCCTTCATCCCAAACTCGATTCTAAGAGTTTGCCGTCATGTTTCTGTAAATATATGTGTACATGTATGTATGTGGTTTATCAATGATATAAACTATGTGCTATGATACAGGTGTTGGTTGTGTTTGAATGTGTGGGGAGTGAAGTGACCTTTGATTGTTGACCCTTGACCTGTGGATAATTTGACCTGTGACCTGTGGATAATGGTTCCATCATTGACCTGTTGATTAATGACTGTTCCATTAATATTTCAAGACGGTAATAACTTGGATCAAAGTAAGAAAAATATCTGCCCCATAATCGGAGAACTACATTGATGAAATTGATCTAAATTTATAAGAATAGATCAATTAGTAACAAATTGAAAACATTGCAATTAATGATCTTTTATATTGTTTAAATTTCTGCAGATGATCCTTGACCTTATAACCTATCGCAAGCTGTCAGTGTCCAGGGTAGTAGTACATACAAGTTGACCAATAGGAATACAACAACACAACATAACTTGATTAGCCATGTGGTAAATGTCCTACAAACAATAGTTAGCATTGCAAGCATACTATGCAAGTCAGAACCACTTTGTATTCAGGTATAAATGATATGAAGGTGTGTCTGTATAAGAAATGTCAACAGGAAGTTTTCCGAATTGACTCGTATGTTTGTATGTATTTCACATGGGAAGACTTGTCGTACATTTTAATAGAGTGTGACTTCCTGATAGGTCAATTAACTCCTTGGATTTCTAGACTAATAGTTTTTGTACGGTATATCAGGTGTACATCGTATAACATAATGTTATTAGAACCCGGATTGTGGACCTCACGTGGACATGCTAGAACTTGGTATGCTACATATGCTACCAGAACATTAATGCTGAAATGGAATTACATGTAGGCCTATGTAAATTATGTTGTGATGCTACTTCCATGATACATAATATTGGTGAAAGTTGATTTAATTGCTGTAATAATTTTAACATTTAAACAAAACGTCGGCCATTGGTAGTAGTTATTAAAAACTGAAGAGACAGTGACACAATGGTGAATGACCAGGAAGGACAATCACCTGGGTACCGTTTCTCGAAGCTTTCATGAGTCATATCCTCAGAGACAACAGCACTCTTGTTCTTGGTCGCTGTGTATAAGAGATGGCTATAAGAGCGCTATGGTCTCGTAGTACCATACTTACTTTAATACGAACTGGAGAAATTAAAGTAAGACAAATATTATATTAAAAATATTACTTCTAATAAATTAGAAATTAGGATTGAAAAACAAATTGGTCATGTTCGTATTTTTAGGGTCAGAAATCTGTTATTTCTGGCAATTAATTTAGGTGTTCATTAGAGGTGTTCGAACTATATTAGAGAGTTTGAATTATTAGATAAGTTATAACAGTAGTACTCTAATACTCGCCTGCAAGTTGCAAAGTGCAATTGCCTTTGGTTGCGAAGCAAATGAGCAAACTAGTGGTCGAGGTCTTTGGGGCTGATCATGCTCTCCCGGATTGTTTTTAAGATTTAGACGGCATAAGCGATTTCCTGACTTTTTTGGTCGTATTTAGCACCTATACTATCAACGCTTTCGAAAAGCAAACTAATTTTTAAATTAAAAAAATCTGTATGTCCGCCATTGACATCACTCTTGAGTACTCGAGTATCAATTTACTACTCGAGTAGTAAATGTACCCGACCCGTACTCGAGTACCTGGGTACCCGTTTCAGCCCTAGGTGTAGTAGAGAAAACTGATCAACCACCTGAGAAAGATGGCTGACCTCTGAGGGAGCTACTGCACACTACATACCACCCAAGAGTTCTGACATTTACATGTATCTAGTACTACACTGAGAAAATAATTAATAAAACATAAACTCCTTATAAAATTAAATACTGTGAAACCGAGGGCAGGGCCTGTATTCATATAGGGGCTTAAGTCAGTTTTTGCTATGCATTTGGGCTGGTATTCATAAAGTCAGTTTAAGTCAGTTTTTGATGACCAAATATATAGCAAAAACTGACTTAAGCCCCTTTATGAATACCGGGCCAGGTGCACAGTGAAGTGTACAACTGATCTCTTTTCATCTTGTGCCACATGGCTGAACATACCATGAACAGTGTTTATTGATGTGTGAAACAACATAGGTGGACCTTTTTTTGTCTCGCTTGTGTACAACAAATTAAAATGTGCAAAATCAAACACATGAATGATTGCCTGTTCCTAAACCAGCAGGGAGAGGGTTAAACAATATTGAATGACTATAAGAAAATGTACATGATATGTTGGACCATCATTTTTATTTAATTTATTTTGAATTGAGGTTAGTCACTTTCTAGATTCTTTCACTAATATCTCCACTTGTCAGTTTAACCCTTTCCCTGCTGAAGGCGAGTTAACTTGCCCGATCACATGCAGAAATAGTACACTTTGATTTAATTCAGCAGGGAGAAGGTTAAGGCAGGAGGAACCCGCAACACATCTGTATGATAAATGTTGCAGTAAACCTGCGAGCACTGACTGGTACTGATAGACCAAGGATGATAAACTGCATTATGAATATGACTGTACATAATCACAGTACATACTGCATCACATCAATATCGCGTCAGAAAGGTTTGGACCATCAAACACTTTACCAGCTGTTTACTGCCTTTACATAATAATAAGATAGATGGTAAATAAAAACACACGAAGTACAATAACAGAACTTCTAAGTATTATATTTGTAAGATTACAAATATTAGTAAGTTTGAATCTAATTTTTTTCCAATCATAAAATTCTGATGCTTGTGATATATTTGATAGACAAGAATATTTTACGTACGCATCGTTAATAATTAGTTTTGAGATCAACCCGGAAGTGAAGCGCCGGTCTCTAGCGTTGCTTACGTGTAAACAGTCACATTTCACCAGTTCACCGAGCAGTGTAAAACTAGCAGTCGTCATGTTGAAAGCAATTATTCTCATCGGTGGTCCGTTGAAAGGTAAGAATACGTTGTTCTATTGATTGGATATGGTCCCCAACACATGATTGATTTACTGTTTGGATCAAAGTTGTCAAATCGCAAACTGGTCACATTCTTGCGTCAGGATTTGACAGGTCCTCGAAAATCGTGCAATTTGAGTTTGATGAGGATACAGAATAACATTAGAATCCTGTACATTTAAAAATATTTTGGAGTCACGACAACATGTCAGTCGTGGTATGAATAAATTAGGCTTAACTGTAGTAGTCAAAATTCAAATAGGTAGTGTGTTTGCTTGTAACGACCACACCCACATTTTTAGAATATTTATGAATTGAATGAATGAACAGCTGATGAATGCATTATTCAATACTTTAGTTTGGAATATGTGACAGTTAACACACAGGCCGTTGAAGGAATTATCCCGAGGGGTAATTCCTGAAACAGATGACATTACATGCTTATAACACCCCAGGGGGCTTGTGTTAACTGTCATATCGCGACAAAAGTAAACAAATAACCCATTATACAATTCTAACCTTTCTATGCAGGGATTTTATGAGGGATTTCAATGCGTCCCTTTGAAATACCATCTCTACACTTTACAGTATGTAGGTTCTAAAGGCTTTCGTGTTGCACAGTTGATTAGAGCGTTGGAAAAGTGTCCAGTCGCACACTGACCCGTTATTGCATTATTACATTTGGCCCAGGGCAAAGTGCGTTATATTACAACATAACGCACTGTACAACATAACGCACTGTGTCCTAAGGTAAATGTAATAACACACTCCTGATAATGCACATGAAGCACACACGACAGTGCATTACGAGAAAACAACACACATACAATTGTTAATTGAACTGCACACCCTGGGGAGGTATATATTTACGAACTACACATGCAAAATAATTTAATCTTATAATGCAGGCATAATAAATATATTATGTAGTATAAATATACATCTATTAAATAGTAATACCATATTTAATTTTAGGAATTTAAGAACATTTCCGTGAACTTTATTCAACCCCAGCCGTTTACTAGGTTTATAGCTGGCCATAATAATGTGTGTGTGTGTGTGTGTGTTTAAATGCTTTGACAGTCGCCTTCCAGCACAGCTGATTTCGGCAGACTGGTCCCTC
>JAUTBZ010174542.1:0-23531 GCA_032361785.1 Lepetodrilus galriftensis | reverse complement strand
AGAGAGAGAGAGAGAGAGAGAGAGAGAGAGAGAGAGAGAGAGAGAGAGAGAGAGAGAGAGAGAGAGTATGCCATAGACACCTACGATAGATATAGGCCGTACACCTATGGTCAATTTACTTCCTTCCATTATAGGAACCCAGCCAAATGTGACCATTTTGTATACAACGTTACAGTGGGAGATACTCCATACCTACTTATGAAGCATCTAGGCTTTCTTATTTGGGCTGGTGTCAAAAATCACATAGGTATGTTCCAAATGACAAGGGGTAAATTGAATATTTCCTACAGAATTATTATATGTACTGAGAATACTGCAGGTTAAAATTCATCTAATTCACGCCCAACTATTATTCCACTGCAATATTTGCTTCAAATTTCATTGCAAAATTGGACCTGCAAGAAGTTTTTCGATATTTTAGTGGCTGTTTATCTCTGTGAGGTTACTTTAAATTTGATGTGGGTTTCATTAATGTCAATCTACAGTGCCAAGTGATCTTGTAAGCAAGGTTTGAAGGTTGTATGGACACAATGAAATAGTAGCTTTTTTTGCAATGACTAGACTGTTCCGTTCAATAGCCGAGTCATACATGGTTTTAAAGCTACTTAAACTAATAACATGAGTTTTATCTCGTATTCCAACATTGCAACTAGAAATTATTACAGAAAAAAATGTAACTTGAGTGTATATTACATACAAGCACTTCCATGCTTTGGCAAACATTGCAGTTAGAATTTGTGACAGAATTTGCTTTGACAAACCCAGCAAACGGAATTTGTGACAGAACTACTTTGGCAAGCAACTGCAGTTAGGATGCTTTACAGATTATGTTATTGTTTTACTCTTGGGTCCAGTAAAGTGTCTGTTTGCCAGGTTACAATACTTGGTGAAGACCATAAGCCAACATTAAAGCTGCAATAAACCTAAGAAAACTGGCCATCCAAAGTAGAATTGTTGTTTTGCCCTCCAATTGTGATTTGTACTAAAACATTATCTGTCGGAGGGCTGCATGATCTGTGCACCACTGTCAGAGGGCTTGCATGATCTGTGCACCACTGTCAGAGGGCTTGCATGATCTGTGCACCACTGTCGGAGGGCTGCACAGTCTGTGCACCACTGTCGGAGGGCTTGCATGATCTGTGCACCACTGTCGGAAAACTACATGATCTGTGCACCACTGTCAGAAAACTACATGATCTGTGCACCACTGTCGGAGGGCTGCATGATCTGTGCACCACTGTTGGAGGGCTGCAAGAAATGCCAACTATTTCTCATTTTGATATTTTCGTCTCGCTTAATGGGGCTTTTCTCAGGATTGATGTTGCTGCTCGTGATTAACCTTGACGGTTCGCAATTCATGGACGAAAAACATCATCATGCATATCTGTGTGTATCTGCATGGAGAGGGGTTCACTTTTTACATTTGAATGTTTTCCTGGAGAAGTTGATACACGTGTCAGAGATATGTTTACATCTGCATATTTGAATTGTCATGGATCATTTTCATATATTGTGAGTTTTATGGTGTTTTTTTTGTGTATATTTCTTTTTATACTTGGTGCAACTTTTGCTCCGACGATGTTATATATCAGCGTTTTTAATTAACATTCTTGCTGCTACTAATGACAACAGAATGTGCATGTTATTCCTTTTCTTGATTCAGCTAGAAGGGTAATAACACAGTGAACTTTCTGCACCAGAAGAATATATATATATTATTCTCCGACATTTTCCGGAAAAAATAATTTTGTCTCGTATATCAACCTTTATTAAAAACAGCTGGCATTCTTAGGAATATATAATTTAAAAAATTTAAATAATAAAATGCATCAATGCTTTTATTTACAAGGTGATCAGTCAGATTTCGCTAATGCACTAGCTGCCTGTCGTGAAACATTCCGCAGACTTTTCACATGAAACACACACTGCAAGGTACACTTCAACCTTGAGAGACGATGTGATACCCAATAGACAGACGGCGTAATTGGTGGAATGACCCTGTTAACACTATCCCCAATAGTCTCCCTGTTAACACTATCCCCGATAGTCTGCCTACTGCTGTTTAGTGGGCTTTCTCTGTCCATATTAGATATACCTGGCTTCCGTTTTCGACATAAATGCGGCGACGTTCTCTTGTTTCAACTAGACATGTTTGTGGAGATTCTCTTTCTATTGTGTACTGGGAGTTAGTTCATGCATGTAAGGAAATATGAAAAGAAAGTGTATACTTTGTGACCTTTTGCACATTTGTATTGTTAATGGTAATGGGTTCAATTCAGGTGAGTTCGTACACAGGCCTTACGATTTCTGAAAGGAGTCATGCCCATTTGCTTCAAGTGAAAGCTGTCAGATTCGGGGTTGTTTTTTTTAAAGAAAATAATAGACAGTTGCATATTTTATAGAAAGGTACCATTTACATCAATTTAGCTAAGATTTATTACTGACATGCTGTTTTCTGCATGGTTGGAAAGTTTATGTTTTTAAGACATGATTTCATATTGGTGAACATTCTCTCACTAATTATAGTACATGGAGGTTCAAATTCATTTAGGATGTATTTTTTCAATTTTTCATTTTTCATCTTTAATTAAAGAATGTCCTAATTGTGAATTTATAAATCAGATTAATTTTTAATATGATGAATTTAATTATTTTTATTCAGTGGATCTGAAACTCCAATCTATTTTTTTCTTTTTTATTATTATGGCTATTTTACAATTTTCAATTTTCCGTTTCTGTTAAAAACAATATCTGAAAGCCACTGCAGGCAGAGATTTGCCTAATTCATGTTGAATTTACATTTTTAATGTGATTTATTCACAATAACAGACACTTCTATAATGCATATCCCATCACAGGTCCAATTCATGTAAAAATTTAAAGCAAAGTTTGCCTAAATTAGATAAAAATACATTTTTTTATGAGACTTCTAAAAATCTCAGTCTCCAGTTTGGAAATCAAAAGTTTATTCTTGTTCATTCCTTTTGTAGCCCATCTTGCTAAAAAGAATAGAAGGGGGGAAATTACTGTCTAACTTTGAAGCAAATCCTGCACCAAATTGGAGAAGAATATAAAAAAATATATAAGAATTCAACATTATGGAATAAAAACATTTAGCTGTGTTCGTTCCCTTTGCTCATTAGCCCTCCCTGCTGAAGGCAAGTTAACTTGCCCGATCACATGCAGAAATAGAACACTTTGATTTTATTCAGCAGGGAGAACAAAACCAAAACCTGGTCCTGAGATTACACAACAGTTTTGAGTATGATTTCATGCTCAACTCGCAAAGTTTTGTTCACAAATCCCCATAAAAAAACTTGAACTTGAGCATGTTCAAAAAGTTTCGTAATCTCAGAACATGGTATTTATTCCCAGACAGAGAAATAGAGTTTTAGGATATCGATGCTTACATTTCCTTTTATTGTCTCGCTTTTAACCCTCTCTCTGCTGGATTAGGCAAAGTTACTGCTCTTTAGGGCATCTCTGGTTGCCTCCAGCATGCAGAGGGTTAAAGGAAAAGAAAAGTGTTGAGATATTGAGGAATGAAACCCAAAACTGGAACCTCTTACAACAGCAGATAAAAAGAGGTTATTATTAGTTCAATAATAGTTGCTTACGCTTCTTTCCATTGTTTCGCTAAACAAAAGAAAATCATTCAGATATAGAGGAATGAAATCTAAATCCTCCAACCTGGGCACAACAGACAGATAAAGAGAGAAGTAGTATAATTAGTTGCTTACGTTTCCTTTTATTGACGTCTGCTTGCCAGGAGGGCTAGCACCTTAACCCTCTCCCTACTGGATTAGGCACAGGCACTGCACTATAGGGCATCTCCGGTTGCCTTCAGCACTGAGCAGGGATAGGGTTAATGGAGGGTAATCGAGCACCAGTGGGATTAGCGGAAAGGATTTTCCGAGGGACAATTATGGGACCTCGTGCGAGGCGCCAGACTAACTCCGTATCCGCAAGTCTGAGCTTGGAGACAGGAAGTCTTTCCACAGGGAGACAATCGGCACCTGCTCATGCCCGGGAACAACGAGGGAACAACACGATATGTGGGCCGGACCCAATCAAAGGATTATTCAATGGCTGCTCATGTATTGACAGATGAACATTGGGTTAATGTTACGTTTGGAGAAACAACATTGACTTCTTGCATTGAAGTTGAAAAAGATTTCGGTAATTTTGTTCAATGATATGTATTACGAAGGAAATGTCATGGGAATTGGTACTTCAAACAAAATATTTTCTATTTATACAGAAAAATATACAGAAATACAAATATTATTTATTTATTTATATAAATTATTTATTTAATTTATGGGATATCATGTTGTTCCTTTATTTGCATGTTGTTCCTGGAATTTCTGTAGGTATTGTGTTGTCTTCTACATCGAGCACATTTCTCGTTAAATCATCGTCGCCTATGGGTGAAGTATTCCCACTGTGACATAAAGCAATAATTCAATCAAATCTAGTTAAATTAATTATCTAAGGATTAATTGGTTAATTATTTTACTAGTAATTACAACATGTCCCGACAGTAAGGATTGTCTGCCTGCCCGAGACAGGTATTACCCACAGGCGGACAAGTGCAATAGCCCAGATTAACAAGTCCTTTACCTACAGGGCAAATGGGTGAAAGATTCCCGCAGCGACGTTAAACTCCATATTCACTCACTCACCTACAGGACAAGTGGTTTCATGTCTGACGGGACACCGGGACAGGTGCCTCAAAAAGTTAATGTGAAGCCATGCACAATGCTACAAACAGACACATTTACGTTTTACTTTACTAATTCCCCATTTGGGATAGCATTTCAGACTAAGGTGCACAGTTTGTGGATTCAGTGCGACTGTGTGTTTGGCGTGGCTTATGATCCATGGTATAAGTCACGGATACTATCAATAATGGAAGTTTTATGAACACGCACCTAAAGGCGGAGCACCTTGGGGCCGTTAAAGTGTCATAAAGTATGAATAAAACATTAACCACCACTAGCCTCACTGGAGACGAAAATCCGATCCAGTGATGTCGATATGTCATAGCCGTCAAACCTGTCAAACGATGGGCAGATAACTGTTGTTAAAGCAGGGATTAGAGATATTTAACGTTATTTGCATTTGCGCAGATGCACCTTTAGCAGACGGATGTCGGTAGACTGAATACTGATTAGTTTGTTTTTTATTTATTTTATAAATATTGTCATTATTTAACTGTAGTGTTTTCATCATTGTATGTATGTAGATCTATTTTTGATCCATTGATGATATAGGGATAAAAATGCTTGGTGTAAATTGAACAGGCAAATATTTGTAGACAAATATTTGTGATTAGTTTTTTTCTCAGATTTTATTAATAGTGTTATCATTGTATGTAGATCAATTTGTTATCCATTGATATAGGAATACAAATACTAGTCCATTAATAAATATTAGACTAAATTATACTGATTTTGTGAATATTTCAGTATTTTAGTTACAGTATTATTACTGGGTAGGTGATCTATTATTGATCCATTAACCAACTCCTTGCTAGATTAGGGCATTACTGGTTGCCGTCAGCATGGAGATGGTTAATGATATGGTGATAAAGAATATTTAGTAGTTGACTAGTTTGCATACCAAGAAGCTTTTTATAAATGGTGGAAGTAGTGGTGGGGAGTAACTGTGTGTGGGGTAGTACATTACAGGATCTAGTTACTATATAAACAGTCATTATCGTATTTACCCATTATCTACCAGCTCAAGCCTGTTATTCATCAAGGTTATGTATCCCGATATGATTTGATTTAATTATTTATGGCATTGTTTTATTGCCTTGTTTTTTTTTGTAGAAATGTTACCGAGCCATCTAATGTAGACAATTCCACATTGCTACACATTCATCTAGATTATATCGCAAAAGCTGAAAAGCCCCCCTGTGTATCATGTAGATGTAGGGTGGAGATTATTTCGCGAAACCACCAAAAAAGAGCCAGATCATATTTACCCACAACTGCCAACTAGACTAATCCCCTAGTGACAGAAAAATTCATCACACCCATTCACACCGCCTCCTAGGTTCCATTCACACCGCCTCCAAACTAGGGACAGACATTAAAATTAATTCCTTATCAACGGCTCACCAGCCTAGTAAATCTTTAGGATTGGAGAAGTTTCGAGGGCAGTGTGGCTTTAATGTTCAGCAAGTTGATCACTGAAGAGTTGAGGAGTATGGTGGTGTAAATGTTTAGGATTGAGTACATTTCGAGGGTAGTGTGTCTTTAATGCTGGGCGAGTAGATCACTGAAGAGTTGAGTATGGTGATGTAAATCTTTAAGATTGAGTAAATTTCGAGGGTAGTGTGTCTTTAATGCTGGGAGAGTAGATCAGTGAAGAGTTGAGTATGGTGATGTAAATCTTTAAGATTGAAATGTTTTGAGAGCAGTGTGTCTTTTCCCGCGTCTTTAACGCAGGGCAAGCTGATTACTGAAGAGTTGAAGATTGCGACATAAATCTTTAGGATTTAGTACGTTTTGTGGGCAGTATGTCTTTAAAAATGGGGAAGATGATCACTGAGGAGTTGAGGAGTTAATCTCTGTGGTGACAGTCACTCAGTCACTCACAACAGATCTTTGTTTCACACACGACACTTTATACCCACGTTTGAGATTAGAAGAGAAAAAGATGTACCGATGTACCAGTTTACCTGTACGGTACTGATGGTATCTCTTCTGCATCGGTAAAAGCGTTCACATGCTACACAAAACTGAATGCAATACATTGTGAACTTTGTACTTTTCATCATTGGTCCAACTGCAATAATAATAATAATAATAATTAAATTTTATTCTGAATGTTTTACTGTGAAGGATGCTCTATACATGTAATTATTGTGATAATTCAATCTACTGTTTTCTGTCGACACAAACTGGTGAAAGATTCCCACAGCAATGTTTCATCTTCATAATCACTCACTCGCTCAGTCCACTCTTTTTCTACTGGTATTATTATCCTCAATGAAAATTTACCAGAAATGCAAAATTTGTAAATTCTTTTAAGGAAAGGATGAAGTTTCTAATTCCTCCCATCTCAATCTTTAACCATTGCACCAAAAATGTACGTCCCCTTCCTGATTTAACCCTCTCCCTGCTGGATTAAGTACAGGCACTGCTCTTTTGGGCATCTCTGGTTGCCTGCAGCATGGAGAGATTTAACCCTCTCCCTACTGAATCAGGCACAGGCACTGCTCTTTTGGTTGCCTGCAGCATGGAGAGAGTTAAAACAGTTTTACCTTAACCTGTATCTGGCTAAAAGAATTCTGAGTTTTATTTTATAGTCAAATCAGCTTCAAGTTTTGCAGCAGTTAAAAATATGACCCAGTCCAAGCTTTCCATCTCTCATCTCTTGTAGCTAGTTTAGATACTAGGAGCAGGTGGTTCACTGTTAATGTTGAAATATTTATGATCCAGAAATGTTTAAAGCATGCTCCACAGTGCTAGAAAGTGTTCCGAGAATGTGGAACAGATCTCGGTGCAATGATAACGATCAATTTTGGAACCAGTACCAAAATATCGGCAATTCTCAGAGATGTAAAAACAAGATTGACCCTTTGAGAAAGATACTTTTGAGGACATGATCTCAATGCTACCATGAATAGGTACTTCTTTCCCCTAAACTGTTTTCCACTTTTTACTATTGTATTTACTATTTTTTTCATATATTTAATGGTTGCACCTTGTGAATTATTTCGATGATGCGTTTCGTCGCCTATGGGTGAATTATTCCGACTGCAACGTAAAACATTAATTCAATCAATCAATCAAGGATGCGTTAAAAATACAGTGCTCCCTCAATATAACGCTGAATTTAGGGTCCATGACATACCACCCGCGTTATATCAATTTGAGAAAAAAACAAGAAAAAAAATAGAAATTATTATTATTATTATTATTATTATTATTATTATTGTTATTATTATTGTTATTATCATTATTTTTTAGATGTTAAGCAATGTTTTCTACCATTAGTTTTCCCTATAAACCTTATTACATTCCCCTAGTTTGCAGCTATTATCCTTACCGTAGTTTATCTCTACCAGCTGTGTGTCTTCTTGTTGCAACCTTCTCCCACTGTAAACAGATCATCATAATGTTTAATAACTGTGGAAAACAGTGTAAACCCTCCAGTGTATGTTTATGCTCATCAAAATAAATTAAGGGCCAGCAGGTGGGGAAGCTGTCTACCAAATTTGAGAACTAGCCTTGCGGAATCTGGTGCTGTTTTCCTCCCAATTTGTCTGCAAGTTCTTGAGTATCTGGCCCTTAATATATTGTGTTGAGTATATTTACAAACCATGATATTTGAAAGAATGTTGAAAGCACCTCTAGACTCTTTATTCAAAGAAATAAAAAATAATACTTTTATCATATTTTGTTACAAGATGAGTCCAAATTCACCCATGATCCATACACGTATCAATGTCTGTAATGGGATGCAATGTCTCACAGTGCAGTTATCAGTGCCAGCCAGTGTTCACAGGGTTACTACAACATTCAGTGCTACAGATGTTGCAGGTTTCCTTCTGCCCTATACTGACAAGCCTTGATATTAGTGAAAAGATCTTGAAAGCGAATCTAAAAATAAAATAGATAAAAAAATAGCCAGTATTCACAGGGTTACTGCAACACTATGCCCTACAGTTGTTCACGTTTTCCACCTGCCATAAACTGACAAACCTTGATATGAGCATAATAATCTTGAAAGCTACACTAAGCCCATACCAAAGAGAGAGAAAAAAAATAATGTGTCAACTAGAATTATAAAAGCCTTTTTGATGAATGATGTGGATTGTTAATGGTGACATGTCAAGATGGCGACATGACATTAGTAGATCCCTCCGCCAGTGAGGCTGGTTCCAGGGGTTTAGCTATAACTCCACCAATGTCAGATGGCTTGACAGTCTCATTCATTAAAACCCAGACACCTGTCTGCTTTACTTTGGTAGGGTTGTACGAAAATATATAAGCAATGGATAGCTGAAGATACCATACTTGGGCTTATATATATTTATAATGTTTGTGAATGTAGATATTCATTTTTTACAAATATGAGTTGTGGCATATGGGTGATTATCCAGTAAACTTTTGTTAAGATATAAATAAAACAAATATGCACAAAAATAATTATTTATACGTTTTGTGATCTGCAGCGATTGGGCATGTATGGTCGCCAACAGCTTTGAGAGGGTTAAATTAACATAAAACTATCATGATTCTATTCATCGGAGTATTTGCCATTTTGTGATCTGCAACAATTGGGCATATATGGTAAGCAACAGCATTGAGAGGGTTAAATTAACATAAGGACATAAGACTTGTAATTCTATTCAGAGTATTTGACACCAGCTGACATCCCCAACCTCCCAACCACATCTCCCCTAGGGCTTCTGGACTTTCTGTGATGGTTTTACTGTCGACAAGGACTGACTTAATTTGTGAATCTCTAGAAAAGGTCATATTTCTGGCACCACAAGGAATCTTTCATAGATATATCCAATTTTCTTTCCACATATCATGCCAGTGCCAATAGCTGTATTACAGTTCAGTTCCGCAGAGCATGGCTAATTGGATACCAGGTTTCCCTCCCTAATCAAATTGTACAAACGGACACAAGTCCCGAGGTTCTCAGGGGGTTTTCATTCCAGAAACAATTACATTTCCCCCTGGGTGGTGTATGACAGAATTGCTATACGGAACCCGGTTAATTCAAGTGTTTAACCTGTCAAAATTAAAACTTCCTAAAACTTCCATGAATTGACCTGAAGGTCTGCCAACCCCCAGAGGAGGGACTGGAGCCAGGAATTAGATAAATATTAAATTAATAAATGCCGAATTGAGGCCATTTTCTGGGAGTTTCTTGGAATGGTTTCAAAGGCATTCCACGAATGGTTGTGGTTATGAAGCAAAACTTATTGATATTATCTAGCATTTATGTTTCTCTTTGATTCAGCAACGCCACACATGGTATGCTTCTTTTAACACTTTGCCTCTTTAGCACCATTTTCCACAGTATGCCAGTGAAATCTTGGTTATCTGTTTATGGTGGGGTGGGAACTCAGAATAGTTATGGGATACGGTATTTTCCAACCATAACTAATGCAGACCAACCAAGGATGATGACTGTATCATAGCTATACAGACAGTTCATCCTAGTTTTACCAGCATTTGAAACTGTCCTTCATCATGGAGAAGATACTGAACCCTAGAAGAGGTTCAGATTTTAACTGTAATTTCTATTTTGATACTTACTCCTAAACACACTCGAATAGTCCTTTTCAAATCACCAGTATGAAATAGAAATAGACTATTCAGATTAATTTCTTCCTTTTTATTGCCTAATGCACTACCAAACCTTCATATTTAGTGGCTATTACATGAGCCATAGCAGGTTAAATTTCCAGTGTAATTTTCCATCACTGATGTTTCACAACAAGAAAAACCAACACACCTGGGATATCCATTCAGATGAAGATGCACCATCCTCTCTGATCTTATGGAAACACTTCCTTCCCGGCAACTGTCAGCGATGAAGATAAAAAATTATCACAGGACTGTCAGAAGGCGTGAATCTCGGTGCACAGTCGATGCACAAATTTACTGCAGACTCGGGTCCATTAGTCTGCAAAAGAATGCAGGGCTTGGGTCCATTAGTCTCCAGAAGACTGCAGAGCTCGGGTCCATTACACTGGAGAAGACTCCTGACTTCCTTCCTGGAGGATTAGTGGTCTGGACATGCTGCAGCAACTGACTTCAAAGCCTGTTCTGGTTCATTAGCTTCACCTGCTGAACAGCCACAGGTACTGCTGAGTTCCAGGGGACGGGTTTAAACCTCTCCCTGCTGGATTAGGCACATGCACTGCTCTTTAGGGCATCTCAGATTGCCTCCAGCAGTGAGAGGGTTAAAGGCTTAGGCAGAAGTGGGTGGAAGAGGGAGGATTTTCACAAAGTTTCACTGATTCAACTGTTGAAAAAGCCATCTATCTTATTCACTGTCATTTTTTTCTTGAAAGGTTGAGTGGCCTTGGAAACCTGACATAAGTTGATAAATAAGTTAATGAATAGATACAGAAGTTTACATTAACCAGTTGAATGCTACAGCAAAATTGGTTGTAAAATGGAATGATTTATTTTTTTCATGTTTCTGAATTACAAATGTCAATTCAAACCATTTCAAGGCACATGATCTGTTCCACCTGTTTTATTTGACTTTCAAATATTTCTATGGAATTAAAAACTTTTAAAAAGAAAAAGATGTAAAATTCATAGGCCATTAATATTTTTTACCTTGATCCTGGCAGCTGTCATTTCACTCATTGTTTTTTTTGTAGTTTCATTCCATCTTATGTTTATTTTCTGTATTGTCATTATACAATATTTAAAATAATATTTCCCATAGTTGGGGGTTTCTTTGGTGTGTTTTTTAACGTAGTATACTTGCATATAACCTAATATAATTTAAATGCAATTATCTAACAATATATCTAACAATATATCTACCAGAATATGTTTTTCCTGCCTAATTAGCATTATGCCTGCTAGAAGGAACAAGAAATGTCTTAAAGACTAATTATTATCTTCCATCTGGCAAAGAAATTAGCAGACAGTGTTAATAAAGGATGCATGCATTTATTGTGATAGGCGCCAAAGTTGTTGGGAAGAGCGCATGTTTCTGTCAAAAAGACGATCTTTACGGACATGTGTTCCCTTCCTCCTCCGTATTACCATCATGATGATCAGACCGTATGGTGTCTGGGCTATGAAACAGGTATTTAGCAATAGATCCGCATATTGCCTTGCCTATATAGTAGTCTCTCAGAGAGAGAGAGAGAGTGTGTGGGGTGGGTGGGGAGTTGGAGTCAGGGATACTAAACAGTCTGATTGCTATCTGAGAGACCTGGAACCATGCAAGATGCATCACAGGCAACCTTTTATTGGTCTGAGAGCTTTTAATCTACATGCGTTTTCCCATCACAACGGAAGCAAGATAACCTGACCCTTGGATGGTTGGTGGATAGTTTACCGACAAACTGGAGCCAATCATGAGAAATGAAATCGGATGGGGGGAATTAGTTTGGAACATGTATTGAATGTTCGGAATATTACAAACAGTAGTTGTTCCCCCTTGGGAAGATGATGCAGATGTCGAAATTTCGATTTATTTCGGTTGACGGAATATCCGAAATGCTGAGGTTGTTTTTTTGTGCCAGTTGAACTCATTTAGAAACCGTCCCGTGATCTGCGACTTCTGCGATCTTCCGCGATCTGTGACTTCCAATCTCATCTTGTTGTGTCTCTGTTCTGTATTGTATGGAGATTATTGATTGCATCGATGCTTTATTAAGGTTTCAGAAGACGTGGGATGCTTGTATAATACGCAGAGAATGATAGCGTGCTTCCTAAAGACTTCGCACAGCATGAAACTCGTATACATTTTAGGATGAAAGCCAAAAGAGTTACATTTAAAGGGCATTAGCAAAGACACACACGCACACGCACACACACGCACACACACACACACACAAACACACGCACACATGCACTCACGCACACATGCACGCGCGTGCACACACACACACACACACAGAAGCAGTATCCATTGCTAATGGTTTCACAAATGTACACTTTCTAATGATATCCTTTGAAACATTTTAAGATCTGATGTTTAGCCGACTTAATGTCGTGCACTTACATGTTTTAACACATCGTGTTTGGAATCTGCGATCGGGAGATGTTACGGCATCCAACGTGCAGGGTGGCAGATCTGCAAACTGCGATAATATCCCTGTCTTGAATGTATGATGTGATGTCAGCCAGTGTATACATGTCTGTACCGACTTCTACGTGTCGCATATTGACGATTTTCCACAAAAGATTTTGCCGATATTACAGTATTAACAATACGCCATTGTGAAATTCTTTGTATTTATTTATTCTTTGAATTATCATTCGAGTAGGTTAGAAATGTTGTGTTTCGCAGGTCTTGTATTTAAACATGCATGTACTTAACGTACACACATGGCAGGAAGAACACAATATGTAAAATAATATTTATGGTCTAGCAATGAGACACAAGTCCAGACTAGGCGACCCTATTGGTCAAAGTTTCTGTCCCAGGATCTTTCTCCTATTCCTTGATGGGGCCCTAACCACTCACGAAAGGTTACACAAATACCAGGCCAGGGTGGGTATGTGTTATTTCTCTTCACATTCCTGTCATAATTATTGGAAATATTTGCAGATTATGGAAATTTGATAAGCAGATATGTATGAGAAAAAGATGGTAAACAGTTGTGGAGCTCTCAGACATGTGTGTATTCCCTGGGCCGTTTAGTGGCGCTAGATCGTGACAGCTGGAATTTGGAGATTGTCTTTGGCGGTGTGTTGGCACCAGTGTAAAGTGGTTGACCGCCGAGATTATGAGGTTGTTCCTGTGTGCGTCGTCCGGCTTCTAGCTTCTTAATGTCAATGTGTGCGTCAAGAAGTAGGGTATAATGTCAATCACTGCGAGAGAGAGGGAGAGGAATATCAATAGAAATGATAGTTGTAATTCTTTTTGAACAAATTGAAATGAGGAAATTACTGTCAGAGATACTAGACAAGCCAGGATATTGGTGAAAGAATTCTTGCAAGCGGCTGTAAACTCCAATTAACTTTTTTATTTTATATCCTATCCATAGTCTCGGAGGGTGAAAGTAAACAGATTAAATATAGATGATATAGATTTGTATTATGTTTATATGAAAGGAGCTGCTGAAATTCTTTACTGTCACCAGTAATCTAGACTTGCTTATCTTGATCTAGGGTGTATTTTGCATAGTATTTTGATGAGAACAAGGCATAACACAGCCTATTTTTAAAAATATATAAAATAGACCAATATATAAATACTGTAGAGCCAAAGTCATATATCGGACATAGTTATATATCGGACTCTTGTGTTTTAATATTCAAACCTTTTGTAGTTTTAATTTTGATTATAAGTTTTATTTTAATGTATCTTTAATAATTAAAAAGAAAATTATAAATGTAATTAATTGATTTTTTTTAATGTTAACTTCTGTACATCTCCACATCCTGTATTCAACTATATCCTCAAACTCGCTGAGAATAGTTTTATTGTACGACTTAATAGCTAATTACAGCATTAGAACGATATCAAAGAACACACGCCTTGTTTCCTGGGCAGTCAGTTAGCAGAATACACTGCTGAAGATATCAGACCACAGAAAATCTTACAGCAATTCCCCAGAAACTAGTAATGACGCCAATCATGCGGTGTCGGTATGACATTACTGGATTTGCATGTCAAGTTCCCAACACATAAGCCTTGTCTTGTTTGATCTCCATCATACATTTAATAAAAGCGCTAGACGAGAACAGATTGTCCTGGTGCCAGTATTCTGGCTTGCATGAAGATGAAGCAGTAATGATTCTGTTTGACGAATGCATTCATTCTTTTACAATAGCTGCCATTCTTTGACAAATGCTCTCATTCTTTGACAAAAGTCTTCATTATTTCACAAATGCCGCCATTCTTTGACAATTGTGTGTACATAATGCTGTCATTCTTTCACAAATTATACCATTCTTTCACAAATGCTGTCATTCTTTGACAATTGTGTGTACATAATGCCACCATTCTTTGACAAATTATTCCATTCTTTCACAAATTATACCATTCTTTTACAAATGCTGTAATTCTTTGACAATTGTATGTACATAATGCCACCATTCTTTCACAAATTATACCATTCTTTTACAAAATATAAATGCTGCCATTCTTTGATATGCCTTATTTCTTTGACAAATGCTGCCATTCTCAGACAAATTCCCTCATTCTTTGACAAGTCATAGCCAAACTGACAACATTATTAAACTATTTATCTGGATGAAATCCGGCGTAATCAATACATGACAACTCACAAGATGAGCTTATACTTGTTGAAAGTGATTGGGCTCTGTCAATTATTCTTTCTCATGTGTGGAAGTTGAAAGGAATTTTAGCCCTCTGATCCAGTAGCCTCTGACATCAAGTTTCTGTTTGAATGAAAGGTTTCCAACGAGGTATTCGGAAATAGTACGAGGAAAAACTATTAATCAACCGTCTCAATAATGTAGGAAGAAGATGCTAAGGTGTCTACATGTAGTAATTTCAATTGACAGATTTAGTACCGTAGTGAGGCGGACATTTTGGTTGGTATGTTATTGAAGGGGAATCGCTTTATTTATTAAAATCATTACCCACAGAAGAAAGTACATGTGAGTTTTTGTATTTATTTTAATTTTTTTTTTTTTTTTTAATCTTTTCTTTTTTATTAGATAAGGGGAGCACATAGACTAATGAATATTATTTTCTAATGAGAATACTGTGTGCCAAAATGTTCTTTCATATCAGAAAGATGTATATAATTATTGAGATAAATATGCTTAGACTTTTACAAAATGAGAATGTGTAGTTGAGAGCGTTTATCATGCGTAATGACATCTCAGTATTTTACCACACCATAGTTAACATTTCAAGAAAATGAGGTTACTTTTAGATAATAACCAGATGTCAAAAACACAATTTTGATTTAAATTCCAGCTTCTGATTGTCTTATACTTTTCTACTTTTTTCATTTTAATTTTAATTTGAAAAAAATATATTCTGCATTTGGAATTTTAAAATAATTTGCAACATACCATCAAGTTTAATCCTTGCATTGTATTTGATTTGTACAATGTTTGAGAGTGTGGATGATGAAAGTATACTTATTAGCATTGCCAATATTTAAATAGCATATTTATTGTTCAGCTCTTAAAAAATCTTAGTGTATTCTGCTAAATTTATAAAACCTTATTTTCTTTCGTTTTCTTTGGTTAATTCTTGTTCAGTCAATTTGTACTACGGTACTTTCATTCACCTTTCCAAATACTACAGTACACAAAACAAAACCATAAATCATTGTTTTTGTTTTACAGGTTTGTGGTGCATTACCTACGACAGATTCAATTTGTACAAATTCCTTTACCTTTCAAGATATACAGTACAGTAGCAACCTCAAACATCGCTGTTTTTCAACGGTTTGTTTTCAGAAAGTGTGTGTTGCAGTACTATCAGAATTGATCTACGCTTTCACCTTTCAAGATATTGCAGTAAACGAACAAACTCATAAATCATTGTTTTTGTTTTACAGAAAGTTTGTGGTGCATTACTATACCTATGACATAAAATGTGTATGAATTCGTATCTTGAGATATGCAGTACACGAACAAACTCATATATTGATGTTTTTCAGCTGGTGTTATTTTCAGAAAGTTTGTGATGCAATACGAAGGATTTAATTAGTGTGAATCTATTCACCTGTCGAGATATTACAGTAAATGAACAAAATCGTAAATCATTGTTTTTGTTTTCCAGGAAGTTCGTGGAGCAATGCTTCAAGCCGTTCTCAGCCAGTCTGTCGGAGGGGGGTGTTTACAAGCGCCTGGTGATAGAAACCGCCCAGTACAGAACAGACCTGATGAAAAAGTCTGAGGAGTATGTATACAATGGAACTACTTTTCTTTCTTCAGAACTATTCGAATCTTTAAAATTGTTGTACGATTGTAAGAACGTTTTGAGAATATGCCCCCCAGAACTATCGGGTGATGAAGTAGCAGTTGGGGGTAGCACTGACCACCCCAATTTTTTGTTTTTCCTAAAAACAAGTTCATCAGTTAAAAATAGAAAACTTCTGGAGAAAAAAATGTTCATTTTAAAATACTGGTGGCTTCCCCACATTTCAAACTGTTACTGTAGATCTTACATGTGTATACATTGGAACTATTTTTTTACAGAAACAATATTTGTATGTAATGGAACTACTTTTTCCAGAATTAGAATATGTCTATTACAAAGGAATTACTTTTTGCAGAAACATTCCATCAGTTCGTTCATTATTACAGGTGTCTGGTTGTCCATTCACATTCATGCTATTTCTGGAAGCAGTTATGAATAATTTTACAATACTTGATCATGAAATGGCAATGTTACTATAATGACATCATGAAATTAAGGAATAAATATGTCCCATAAATCATCTACCACAAAACAGAATCACACCCCAAAATAAAACCATTTTAACATTATCAACCAATCTCAGTATTTTGTAAGTATCTACTCTTCTACCAATCTCTCACAATCAAAATTATAAAACTTGGCTGTAAGCACAAACCATCCGATAAATAACAAGTGTACACGTTTAAGCTTTTTCATACTGGGCGATGTTTCAACAATCTTGCATGATACACGCGATCTCTCTGGTTATTGTCCGAGTTGCCAATGTTAACTGAAGCAACGTCATCTTAGTGAAAATATTTACCTCTGGTGCACTTGACTCATTCGAGTCGGTTACACAACCAATAACATGTTTACCAGCTTGAATTGTTTGGGAAATTACGCAAATTTAAACAGTATCTCATTATTTTCCTACGTTGCTAATGGGATTTGTAATTGTACGAGACATCTGAAAATGCAACGATTCCTTCCCGTTCATTCAATTATCTCCCCTTGGCTACCCGCCAAATATGTAGGACAGGGTTCTAGGTCCGAGTGTTATGTTGTGTATGTGTTGTCTGTGGCAATCTTACATTTTTACCATTGGTGTAACATAAAAATATTAAAAATTTGGAGTGGAATATAAAATATGTTCAGTAATATTAAAGGTGTATGTTTTGTAAGGTCTGATTTGTTCGTTGTGGATAAGGGCAGATAACTCTTAACATGTTTCAGGAGAGAACGGAAGCTGCATACTGGCCTGTACCCAGAAATTCAAAGGCGAATAAAACTCCCTGAGAAGGATCTTAAGGTATGACCTGTTAATGGAAATCCCATTGGTCAGAGTCCATCTGAACATGGATCCAGTATTAATTCTGTCCTAGGAACCAGTATTATCTGTCCATATCTCTGTACATGGACCCAGTATTATTGTTTTAAAATAATAAATCTTAAATTATAAATTTTTCGTTAAAATATTGCACCGGTAACTTTTATGGCATCTATGGTATGTTATATTTATCATACCATGTTCATTAAGATTTGTTTTTAAATATTTCATGAAGACATCTTGTGTATGTATTTTTTTATCTGTACCGTTTCCAGTTGACCATTCTGCTGACTGCCAAACTGTTGGAGCGTTTCTACCCAGAACACATCCTGGCCAGGAATCCCAACCAATCAGAGGAGGTCTTTTGGGAGAGTGTCGGCCTTGAGCACAGGGACTGGAAAGGTTAGACAACTCACAGTTTTTAGGCTTCAGGGTTGATCGCGTAAATCTATGTGGCCCTTGGATCCTGGCTGATTCCATTGAAAACACAATTTCCATTTCCACAATTTCCGTCATCTTGCTTCAATTTTTCGTTAACATCATTATTGGAAAGGAGACGTGACTTGTACACACTATTCCATTCTATTGTGCACTGTTTCAGGTCTGGCATGTAAGAAACTAGCCACAGTTTTCTCAAAACCATTCTTGCTGCCATTGGAAGAGACGGACATCCATTTTGAATTACAGGTGAATCTTCTACACTGTAAATCCAGATATTAATGCGAGATTAAAATTAATGCAAAAAATGCATAGCAAGTTGTATAACATAAGAAGTTGTAACAGTTTTATAATATAATCTTCCAGATTTATGCTGTTCTTTTAAATACAAATAAAAAATTGTTCACTCGCATTAATTTGAGGTAACATTTTCACGTCTTTACCGCTATTCATATTAAATTGGGGTCGCGTTAATATATGGGTTTACAGTATTTAACTACAAAATTTTATAAATATTTTACAATAATGTTACTTGACATTATCAAAAATAAATTAATAAATATTTAAAACACACACAAGATTTTTATGCAGATATCTCTTGCAGGTAAACCACTTGAATCTGTCCAGATATGTCAACATGTTGGCGTCTGCCGAGTTCCATGACGACCTTGACCTGATAACAGAAGTCCACACACCAACCAGTGAGTACTGCTGTGGGGAAAGTAAAGTTCTGAATAAAACTCACATTTAGATAAAATCATCTTTCAAACAGCTATTACATCCTCCAATGCTTTCTGTGTCCTGTAATGCTTGTAGAGTAATGTCCCTTGAACAAAATAATGTTTTGTTTATTTCAACGTGTTTGAAAATGTTTACAATGAAGGTGTGAAATTTAATAAGCGCAGAGTGTCTACTACAATTATCGAAGTTCAGTTATAATTTTAATGCGAATCTGACAGATACAGTCAATTTGGTAATTTCACATTCCATGCCACACTAAGGGCGACTTACTTTTACCCACGAAGATGAATGCACACATAGAGGTATGCTACTTTCCACAGCTGTTGTCTCAATAAGTAGTTTATGGAATGGAAAACAAAAAACGCTACCATTACTTAGTTTGTACTACCTATCGAAAATATGAAATTCAGATTAATTGCATACCAGTAAATAATTTTAGAAATCTGTCTATTTTATTAGCTATCACCTAATACGTTGAAAAAGGTTCGCCAGGGCTTGACCAGCCTCACCACTAATTGGCCCAGCCTAGCCACCGTTTGGTTGACCAGCAACTTGTGGCCTCGCACAGTACCAAATGGAATTTGTCGCAAATCGGTGAAAGATTCCCGCAGCGACGTTAAACTCCATATTCACTCACTCACCAAACGGAATTGAAATGAACTCAATAGAGCATGCATGTAATCAGCGATCGAAACTAACTATAAAACTTACTAGCCCGAATAGTGATACAAATAACAAATGTTATGAATTTCTACTAGTCTTAGGATACATTTAGCATTGCAAGAAATGGCCTGGGCTAGAGGACTAGTGTTAATTTCGATCCCTGATGTAATTTGATCAAACTTTTCAGGTGACATCACAGAGAAAGCACCCAGTCTAGATGTGGGATATTTCAACCCTGGGCAGCGTTTGATCTACACTACAAGATTCAGTACACCAAGGTCAGTCAGTCAATGACAGCAAGGAGAGTAGATTTTTTAACATAATATTGAAGTTTTGCTCAAATAATCTCAAACAAGAAAGAAGCACACATAAAATAATTCAATAAGATTATCATTTTGTTTTTAAACCATATTTATTTGAAAACTTCCGGGATTCATGAACAGCCAACTAAATGACTATCTGAACATGTCTACCGGTTTCACATAAGATTATCATTCCTTGGTACCGTTTCTCTAAGCTCACATATCTGATAAGACCATAGCGCTCTCGTAAATGCACGATCCCCACATAATAGAGATCACTACGAGAGTACTTATGGTCTTGTAGTAGGTATGTGATCTTGGAGAAACAGTACTGTGTTCTGAGGTGTAGTTGTGATTGTACAGAGAGAAGACGTGTCCATGGAAGACGGTGTACGACGACCAGGTGTTTGACAAGCTGGAGATTCCCCTTCCTATCCCCCACCCAGCCAACATCGCCATCTCTATCTACAACAGGTACACACATAGTAGTGTAATGTACAGCTTTCTGTACTCATCTTTAATTTTTATTTTTTATTTGATTCAACAAATTCCCTGTGACGTCAAACAAAAACAAATTAAAAACATTAATTCACTCTAATTTAATATTTTTTTCAGTAAAGTTTGTTTTGTTTTTTATTATTTTTGTACTGTATCATATTTAGTAATTTATTTATGTTCTTTTGTTTTGTTTTATTTTGTATGTATTTTAATTTTATTTAATTTTATTCTTCAAAATGTTCTGATGGTGCACATTGTTATTTATCAGAAATAGTTTACTGATTATGAGAAAAAGGAGGTAATTTAAAGTCATAGCAGGAACTTTCTACAAAATATACATTATGAAAAGATCTTCAGTGAGGAACTATTACATATCCATGTTCCGAGACTATTCCTGACACGCTGTTTTTTCTGTTTTAAATTTCTTCAGGGAACATGACAGCGAAACCATCGACACGAACAACGTGTTTTGCCAGAGGATCGTGCGGGCATCCAAAGAGGTACCGTATGTGGATTTTGGCGACCAGTCTAGCGTAGACATGTATGACGCGGAAGTCAGTACGCCCGATAACGCCACGGCGGAATCCGTGTCGGTCGTCCCTTCTCACCTCGCTCTACAGGAGAGGTCGTTCTCCGAGGAAGGGATGAACACGACCGCTTCTCTCCCTTTCACGGGGACCCCCATCTCGGATAACGATAGTTCTCACGTAGCCACTATTTCTCCTTCTTCCAACGATTCCACGTCGCCCGTTTCGCAGTCGCCTACCGGCCCTACCGCTGTGGGTATCGAGATCGTGGTGGAAGGTCCCGATTGCGCCAAGGGAGACGACACTGTGGAGGGAAAGGTTGTGTACTCGGAGGCCGAGATGGACAACAGCTGTATGATATACATAGATGAGGAGCATGGTGGTGTTGTTTGATGACACTTGTTAACGGACAATCTTGTCTCGCATCAAAATACTCGAACAATCAATTTTTTTATTTGAGTGCTTTTGAAGTTTGTACATGCGGCGTTTGTACTGTAACATTATGAGCATGCTTTTCATCCGTATAGCATTGGCTTTGACACAGCTGGAATTGTAGATCTGCCTGCAAAATTATTTTGAATGAATTTTCAGGTGTTATTTTCGCTTGCTTTGAGAGCCAAGTTTTTGTAGATAGTCGTTTGCTTACAGCTCAGGGACTATTATTTTGTTTTATTTTATCATTTTTGTTTGTACTCTAACCATACTTGCATTCAATTTCCCACTTGCAATATATATTTATCATAGATATTCCCTGTTCATCAAGATTTTATAACAAACATGCATTTATCGTCACATGCATGTCAGTATAGGGTTTGTAATCCATCAACTTTTTTTTTACTGTAGGGTTAGAGACAATTATGACTCATTATTTTTATGGATTTTATCATGCATCAATGTATTAATATTCACTCTAGTCCCATCTTACGGTATACTCGAACCACCATGCTCAATTTCTCAGTATTTTTAGTGTCTTAGCATTCATTTTTTTAAAGTCATATTTATTAATAATCTCCCTGATATTACTGAATATTTTAAAGTCATATTTAAAATAATTTCCCGATATAACTGTTAAGTAATGATGTACTCCGAGATTTTCTTTAATATCATTTTATATCTAAATACAAGGTTTCATTAATTTTGAGATGAAATCGTAAAATCTAGCCAATGATTCTGTTTAAAATAATGGGACATTTGGAGACGGGTAGTAAAGAATTTACCTTATGAAGAAAGGACTTGTGGGCAGTACATTACCATTTTTTTAAAAATCCAATACTCTTTCAGTATTAAATGGGCCAAGGTCTATTCCAATATCAACACTTATTCACAAAATAATTCTCAAAAATATATATTATGTTTAATGCAAAGTTCAAATTTTATACTTATTATATAACCAACATATTGCTAGTAGACTTATTACAATGTATAGGGCAAGTGCAATTGTATACAATTATATTGTTAACAATTACAATACCAGAATAAAGGATATTCTTTTTGTTTTTCTCCAGAATTCTTGCAATGTTTGATCATAACCTTTTTGTATGTTAGGTTTTCATGTTTTCGCCATAACAAAAATACTGATTGTGGTCGCTAGAACAGTTTTTTTCATGTTATAGATTTCAAATTTCGAGTGAATGTTTATTCCTGATGTTATTTTTAAATAATCAGTTTAATAATAATCTGTATTGTGGAACACTTTTACAAGCATAGCACAAATATATAATTGTATTTATAGGTAGCATGCAAAGCATTGAGTATATTTTTTTAGTTCACATATCATGAGCATAACTTTGGTTAAACCTTTCAGTAGTATACCTTTCAGTGTACAATTAGTATTTTGTAAATCTGGTCAAGTAATGTTATAACTTTGATACTAATGTAATATAATATTTACTGAAAATGTAGTTTTGATATAGATCTATACATGTGATTTTTATTTTCAAATATGTGTTGAATCTTTGTCCATGTTAGGATTGTATCCTTAATTATTTCCTTTTGGTGAATAATTATATATAACTTTCCAATTTATGAAGTCAAAGTTGCGATGCCAAACTCACCTTATCTTGTAATTACGGTAATATGCAGCAATATTTATATTCAGAAGCAGTAGCAGTGCTTTAAAATCTTGATTGAATACTAGTAGTAGTTATTATTATTGACAAATAATATCATTTTCTAAATTTGCACTGTAAATACTAATAAATTAAAAGTTCATGTCATAAATCTTTTATTAATTTTGCAATATTTATTTATTTACCACGTTGGAAATGGTGCATCTTTTTTGTTGAATAATTTAATCAGTCTAAAAAAAAAAATTTAATTAAATAAATAACTAAAATTCGTAATTACTCTAATTATTCGTACGCTCTAAAATAATTAGATTTGCGGCTGTTCGAAATTTTAGAATTTACGAAAATTGGAAATCATCGGTTTTCGAATATTTAGGGACAAAACATGTAAAGTACTAAATATGGT
>JAUTBZ010174531.1:0-10109 GCA_032361785.1 Lepetodrilus galriftensis | reverse complement strand
GTAGGTATTCAATGTTACACCGGCGTTTGCCAGTGCATAGGTTTATAATAATACTTTTCACGCCAGCGAGTTAGTACGGCCGCAAGACGGCGCAACGTGTTCCAGAGTTCAACTGTGTTGAACTTTCCAACGTTTGCGCTAGCATACGGTGGTAATCAGCCAACCAGAAGCAGCAACGTCATTTCGCAACACGTGCGCTAGACAATGGCAATGCAAATAGGTCGACGCGTGCGAGCGTGTGGGCCTACGTCGGTGTGTTTATGGAACAATTATGCTTTGCGTTGTCATGTCTCCTGACACTCATCCGCTAGCAGCCCAAAACGGCGCGCCGTACTGTAGCGTATTGCGCCGTGTAACGCCGTTAAAAGTATATATATAAATCTGCTTTAGTGTACGAGTGTAGGCCTACAAGTATTCCCCGCTTTACGACCTGATATATACGTCCGGCGTAAATATACAACTCTTTCGTGAAACGCAGGCCCGATAAAAAGTAAAATCTGGCTGCACGATCACTTTTATCGCTACAATAGTTTTATAACTAACCATTCTCAATGTTCAAGTATTGTATCGATACCAGTCCTTCAGGTAATGGACTTACACTTGTAGAGCGTTCCTAAGATTTGATTTACACGCAGCCAATTGTGTACGTGCCGGACAAAAGCACATTTCCCCCCAAAAAAATGCTCTTTATAACATTAGATTTCCATTTTTGGTAGGAACCAAGATAGCCGGATATGTTATGGCGGCCATCTTGGATTTTCAAGATGGCGGCACTAAAAACCCTATAATGTCTTAATATCTCAGCTTCTAAACCACTTATAATAATATTCTTGGTCTCTAATTACCCATTTTCAGGGTCAGGGAACAAAACCATGTCACTTAGGATAGTATCAAATGAGTATTTGATCCAAAAATAAAATAAAACGTAAAAGTCAAATGTAAAAACTTGAGAATTTCAAATAACGTTATAAACCACATCTGAACTATTTTCTGAAGGTTTCGCATCCCGCCAGAGCAAGGTGTTCTCATTAGATAACTGCTTTGACTCTGGCACAGCTTCAAAAGTATCTACTCTCCTGTGCATAGAAACAGCATACAGTAATGAAAGCAAGGGTATGGAAAGTCGGGAAACGGTACAGATAAACTGATAAATGTATCAACATCAAGTTCATCTATTAAGAAGCTGAATAAGGTATTTCGTTTAACTAAAAGTGATTCACAGCGGAGCAATAGATGTTTATCATAATCATATGTGTGTCATTACACAATGAGCAATCTTGTGAACATTTACTTCTACAGGGTGGTCCAAAATCAGTTACGCATTTCATATTTAAATATTCAAAAATATATCTCCAAACTGTTTTACAAAGTTGTTTGTAATAGATTGGCAATTGATATAACCAAATTTCAATAAGTTTGTCCAAGTCTTTCTCAGTCAAATCTTAATACTTTAGTATGTGCTCAATCCTCAATCCTCGCTGTTTAATCACATTTGCGACCCGAACATTGAAATTGGCAGTGACTCTTTCGAGCATATCTCCTAGGATGTTCCTGGTATATTTACAGATGTTTTCCTTCAAGGTAGCTAGAGTCTGGGGGTCGTTGGAATAAACTCTATCTTTCAGATACCCCCACAGGAAGTAGTCAGGGGGGGTTCAGATTAGATGAGCTGCGTCAATGTTACCGATTTGGTTGAAAAATAGGCCTCAACTATTTTGACCGGCTGTTGAACAGCATATTGATAATTGCCACCCATGATGATATCATCAGAATTTCCCGATCATGCTCTCTACTGCACCTTACACTTGTGGAGAAATACATAGAAATTTTAAAAAATGATGACAACTATAAAATGGGTACCCAGATAGCACTGTCACACAGAACTGAATCTCAACTTTATGAACAGAGTGTAGCAATGTCAGTCGTCACTATTCCTGCAAACATAGTTTAGAGTGAATAGCTCCATACCGGGAATATATGCCTACTTGGTAAGTATTTGGTAAGTGTATGCATACTTGATTCCTACATACATCCGAGACATGGAGACTAGACTTACAAAGACATGTCACTTGGTCACCTACACAACCACAAACAGTTTCTAGACTGTTCCAATCAACCAAACTCATGAACAAACTAAAGATATTCATGTTATCTATTCGGGTCATTTGGTATTCAGGAAATGCATGGTTTTCAACAGGGCATGAACAAGCATATCTCCCCTAAGGGAAGGGTACAACTCTGTTATTACACTTCCCATCATTCCCAACCTAAATGCGACTGGCATATTTACACCCTGTCGGCATAGTGAGTTGTCTCCCCATCCTAAATGGCGATACGTTCGCTGTAGAAGTTTGTGAGCGATATCAAAACTAAGTTTGGGATTGAATGTCCAACACATATAGGCCTTAATCAGATGAAAGCCCGTGTAGCCATTCAAGAGAAAAAAAGTTAGTTTTGATATGACATCCGTGTATGGAATCAGTAACCGTACCAATTAATATGATGTGAGTGCCAAAGTAGGTGGAGCTTATGCATGTTGGGGCGAATCTGATTGGACTATTAGTGCCGCTCGCAGGTTTTTCTCTACGTTTGCAGCCAAGGGACCATACGAGTTTATCGCGTTAGGTCATGTGGGCGAGGCAAGATGGAACAAGAAATGCTTTGTGTCCGGCGTAAATATACGCCCCTTTCGTGAAACGCAGGCCAGGGTATTACACCCCAAAATAAATGTACTCCGTGTTATCATCATGAAGATAGATTGTCCATACATAGAACTTTCAAAGTGACTTTAAGTGTAGACTTTCCAAGTGAGCTGTGAAAACAGTTTCCTTGACGACCCTGAGGAGTTACAGTGGTTACTGGATCTAGATTAGGAAGACAGTTTTGGGATGAACTGTGCAGAGGGGCGGGGTTGAGGGAGCTAGGGAGGGGGAGCCAGTGCAGTCTAGACCACGTCTAGCATTACACATACTGCAATGAAGTTAACTGTTTATGAGCCGATTAACATGAATGGGTTAACACCACTCGCTCATTGTCAAGAGAAAATAAGCAGGAAATATTACTACTATGCTTTCTTCTCTTATCTCGTCCATTGGCACAATCCCGAATAGACTTTAAGATCTTGTCCTTGCCCTACCTATGTCTACATGGTACTGCACCCAGATAGCTTATCGAGCTGCTCCCACTTTATGTTCCACCACGAGGACTTAGATCCAACAACCAACTAAAGGTTACCATCACAATGTGGAAACTCAAATCATTCGGTGGTCGAACGTTCAGTCAGTGTCTCAGCTGGTACCACATGTACCTCTTTGCCGGACTATCTCAGATGTTCTAGTTATTTCAATCACTTCAAAGCACGGCTCAAAACTGTTCTATTCAATTCCTATTTTCCAAAAGTCTAGGGTGGTACGTGTTCCATTTTTTTTTTTATAGTCTTGGACGCACATTCTGGACAGGGGATGCTCCTTTCTAGCTGTTTTGTCTGTACTTTCTGTTTGACGCATGCGCAATTATCCTGTGCGGTGTTGATCCTTGGTAACTGCGTATGCGTCGGACAGAAAGTACAGACAGTACAGCTAGAAAGGAGCAGGCCTAGTTTAACTGTGCATGTGTCGGACAGAAAGTACAGCTAGGAAGGAGCAGGCCCTAGGACATTGACCTAGCAAAATATCTGATTTCTACCCATAGGGTAGACCTCGTCATAGCCCATGGGAACAATATAGTGAATTTCCAGTACTGATATTCTCTCAGGAAACATATTTATTATAAAGTCTCATGCATATACAGAACAAGAATAATAACAAAACACATAACTTGTGCACTCACAGGAAAGATTTACAGTCTTGAACACTTTTACATGATATAATAAAAAACAATTAATACAATTAAAATACATTTGTACATTTAGAATAGTAAAAAGAGATTTACTTTCTGAAACCTGATAATTTGAACAATCATAAACATAAGTTGTCTAGCTAGATCTAGTAGCATCTGCAAGTTCATGACACTCAGCCTCTTTCTGATATTCCAGATTGTCACATGACAATACTGAACTTCATTTCAGAATGTGTCATACTCAATGTTTTAGCACTTATCTCCCTTGGCTATTAACTATATCAATTCAACAACTGTGAATAGTCGGGTTTAGAATACTTGCAAATGATTCTAGACAGTACCGTAGTTACCAAGTTTCTAGGGGCATGCTCCATTCTAATGTTCTGTCGCATGTCCAGTACATGTGCTGTTCTTTAGAATGGAGTGTGCAAGCACAGCAAAGTACAGAGTACATTGTGGATTGTGTGCTGTGCCGTCTGCACCAACTATTTCGCTGGTACATGTCCCGGACACAGAGAACACTGTGCATTGTTGCTCCTTTGTGACCACACATGTCTCGGACAGAAAGTACAGACAGAACATCTAGAAAGGAATATAAACCTAGAATTGATTACATAGCTCTATATTGTGCCTTATTGTTGTTGTTTACATTTTATTGGCACCATACAATAATAATAAGGCTCAGCATAGAGCTACGTAACTACATATTTAGCCATGAATGCCACAGAGAATTGTCGACCATTCATAGGAATTAAATGCACTCCAGGGGTGCGTTCAGGACATCACTACGTACCGTAGTACTATCAGTGTTGGCTGAACGACTATTGTAGCGCTATGTATCAAAAAGTATAAAATTGTAGTCTGTCCTGAACGCACCCCAGTTGTAAGTACAGTGAACATAAAAACCATTGGATCATTTCATGAAAGGAAAATTACTATCCAAAAATTACGATCATTTCGTGACACCCAGGATGTACCTAGATCTGATCTATACGAGACATATTTTAGCTCCTGGGTGGCATGAAAAAGAAGTACGTAACTCCCACTCGATGTCCCAGAACTTGAACAACTGTGTTTGTATTAAAGCTAAAATCTGGAGTACTTAGGACATGTAAACGACCTGAATCGGTGGGGGGAGAGACATAAAATAGCAACATTATTGAACCCATCATCGGCTATGCTAAATGGAGCTGGATTTAGTGAAACTTTAACCTTATTGGAAGTGCTTTCGATACGAGATATAATTATGGTTTAAGCATTATAGATTGTACAAAATACAAAAGGATTGGTACAAAAGCCAGTCTGTCTTTAATAAGTACCTCTCCCATTTATTAATTGTGAATGTAAAACATACAATTTATCTTTTTTTTAAATTTTGAGTGATGTTACATGTACATCCACTACTATAAGTAAATACCGTGTATATGTGAAGGGGTGAAACTATCTACTTGAGAGTGAAATTGTTGCACACACACACAAACACACAGAGACACACACACAGAGACACACACACATGGATGGATAATATACTGTAAACAGAGAGAACACAACCACCTTCCAATGCCCCGTGTTAAAGAATCCTAAACTAAAAAAAAATATCTTTGATTAGTATATTTTTCATATTTGAATACTTGATGCATACACACTGTGTGAATATCTAACCTTCTATCTCCTGGCGGCTGCCTGGGATACCCTAGATCCGAGGCAATGGTAGTAGTAAGATGGCCTGTATGGAATGCAATTCATCAAGCAATACCTAATGATCGAGAAGAAGACGTTTACCGGTAACTATGGAATGCATTAACACAGGTTCACCAAGGGGAAGGGTACCCCTCCATTTTCTTTCCGACTCGTTTGTTGACCTCATCAGTAAAACTGGTTTCAGAGTGGCTGTGGTTTAACGGTTTGCTACAGCAATGGATGGTCAAGAATGGAACGTGATAAGGATTTCTGTACACATAAAATCTCTGCTTATTTGTATAATATATGTTATATATAATGATATGTCATTTTAAAGTGCTATTTACAAATTTCCTGAAATTTGAACACAGTGTAGCATAATTATCTTCGTGGGAATGTTAGCTATGTATTACAAGCAGGTACTCAAAAGAATTATATTAAATCTATATTTATATGATGACATTGTATCAGTATAAGAATAATAGTATAATGATGTAGTTATTATTGAAGATTCTTTGATAGAACATGTACAATAAAATACTGACAGAATATGTGTTTCATTAGGGGATGTGTGAGATATATGAGATATGATAGGAGATATATGAAATGTGATAGGAGATATATGAAGTGTCATAATAGATAATATGGTTTGAATAAGATTTAAGTGTAATCCCATTTGGGAGCCGAGGCTCTGGGGACCAATAGGCCGATCTTATAATTCTGATGCTACATACCGGTAGTCTTGTTCATTATACAGATGTGATAGCTTGTGATTGTGTGTAGTGAATGATTGCAGGTGGAGGTTTATACACAAAGCATGCCCAATTCTCTTACACTAACTTACAATAACTAGCGTACAAACAATTTGTGAAAGTGGCCCACGGTTCAATCACTGCTATATAACTATCTATGGAGTGGAACCTATTTGTCGTAGATGAACCTAATAGTAGTTATAAATAATACTGAATTTTATTTTGGTTAAGCTATGATAAGCTGTAGCTAATTTCATCCACGTTATTCAAATGATATTAAACTATCACTCCCAATTTCTTGTTATATCTGGTTATCTTCCACTATATCTGGCTATATATCTTACAATGTATCATACTCTCTAGCTCTCACTATCTTTTCTTTCTCTCTCTCTCTCTCTCACATACACACACTAACACACACACACATACACTATCTCTCTAATTATCTCCGGCTACACATCTGGCTAACCATTCCACTCTCTCTCATCACTTATGGCTAACACTACTGGTTCTGCTGAGGAAGTAAGACGTAGGGTGGTGCTTGCTGTCTAAGACAGTTCCTCTACACGAGCGTCCCTATGTCATCTGACCGCCTGCGCCATGTGGAGGGGATTCACCATCAACTCAAACGCTGCTCCCTTCAGATTGGCTCCGCGCAGGTTTGCTTCCTTGAGGTCACAGCCGGAGAGGTCACAATTCTGTCGAGGAAAGCAAACATCCTGGCGTCAATTGAGTGAGTGAGTGAGTGAATCAATCTGGAGTTTAACGTTGCTGCGGGAATCCTTCACCCATTTGCGATGTTGGCGTTAATTGAGAGATTGGTTTTCATATCCATGAAGAGGGAGTGAGTGAGTGAATATGGAGTTTAACGTCGCTGCGGGAATCTTTCACCCATTTGCGACGACCATGAAGAGGGAGTGTATTCAAATAAAATAATAATTATTAGTATAATATTAGTATTAAGAGTATTCTTATTAAACATACATTTAACCATAAAAATAATAAGTATTGATGTTGCCCATGTATATTGCCCTTGAAGTATATCTGCATTTCCACCCAAGCAATATAGAATAGGGTTGCGTTCAAAGATGCAAGCGGCTTGGAAGCGGATTACCAAACTAGCCACTGTCTCAAGAGTCGTATGAACCGTACATGGGACAGGGAACCAGTTTAGCTAAGCGGCTTACTCAGCGCTTGTGTCTTTGAACACATCCTAGGTCAGCTCCTCTCAGCGCACAGTGTATTATTAAAAATGAAAACATAATGTGAAGGACATTCTGAGAGACGCACCTCCAGGTCGGCCCCGGCAAGGTCGGCTCCTCTCAGCGCACAGTTCTGGAGGTTTGCGTTCTTGAGGTTGGCGACGCGGAGATTCACGCCCGCCATGTGACTGCCCTCCAGGTCCACGTTCTTCATCAGAGCGCCTGAAACAAACACAGAAAATAATTAGCATAATTCTGACAACCTCTCGCTCTTATTGATGTCCTTATTCCACAGAGTATCGTTTCTCGAAGCCCTCGTATCTAATACGAGACCATAAGGACTCTCACAGATGTCTCTTACACATAGGGATCGTGCACTTACGAGAGCGCTATGGTCTCATAGTAAATACGAGAGCTTCAGGGACAGAAATTCCAACTCGCCCGGCGGCCCGATCCATTTCTCATAATGTTAAAGGTATCCTACGTACTAGTAAAAATGTCATCTTTTGTTATTTATATCATTATTTTGGCGAGTATGATTTAAAGTTAAGTTCTAACCCTGGAGCTTTGAGAAATGATATCATGAACAATTCTGGGGATACAAGACTCCTAGATACATAACCCCCTCTACATAAACGCTGACTTCGGCCTCTCACAGTGCTACGATCATGACCCGGGATGTATAATTGAACTGGGGCCAGTTTCACAGAGTGACGGTGGTATTATGACTGCTGTACCTTCCATGTTGGCTCTGCTGCCGGCCGGGTCCTCGAAGTTACAGCCCTTCAGAGACGCCCCCTCCAGATTGGCACACAGCATCTTTACTCCTAGTAAGTTGGCCGACTGGATATATATAATAAACTTTTAAAAAGTATAGCATTTATTATGGATTACTGAGTAGAATATACAAGAAAATTTAATTAACAATTCTAGAAAGCGACTTTAAACACCAATTCAAAAAGATCTTTAAAAAAATGAACAATTATTCTGGGGCCAGTTGTTCGAAGCCCTGTTATCTTAACATGCCATTAAGCTTGTGCTATACCCTATGTAGGCAGCTACTTTAACTGCCCGTTAAGGCTAAACTGAGCTTCGAACAACTGGCCCATGGTATTTTCTTTTGAACTAATTTTTCACATAAGTATAAGTAGACCATTTATATAGCACTATATCCACGCACTAACAGCATGCTTAAAGTGCTTTATGTAATAATGGTTTTAGCGCCTAATTTCCAGCCATCGCTGCTCATTGGCCTTCACATTATTACACTTGACTCGTATCCTTGCAAACATTTCAAGGGTTCCTCAATTTCAACTCACGTCAAACTTAGCCTTCGTGAGATCAGCTCGTTCAAAGTTACAGTTGGTTAGATTGGCTCCCGAGAGGTCTGCGTTGCGAAATATTGCATACTTGAAGTTAATCAGTCGGAGGTCGAGCTTTGATAAATTGGCACCTGTGAAATTCATTCCCTGAAAGAAAAGTTAGAAACAACGTATTGAACGGCCACTATCACTGACCACAGTCATAAAACTACACACATACAAAATACTCCAAGATATATTCTAACATTGATTCTCCATATCTGGGGCCCTAGCACTAGGAATGTTGAGCCATGAACGTGTATTCTGCCATACCTGACATCGGAGTTCGTATGTGGTGGGTGTTGCTAGGAGACGGAGAACGAGGTCACGCCGAGTGATTGGGGTCGAGTCGTCAGCTGGCTGATCACGCTGAAACATTGTAGTAATGGAAATATTTATGAGGTCCCTGACAACTGTGAAGTCAGATAGTCTTGTATACAACTTGTATTTGGATAAAATACAAAACTAGGAAATGTATGAAACATAACAAGAATAAAGTGGCAATATTTTCTTTACATGCAATGTTGCATAATTTTAAATGTTTATATATATTTATTAAAATTCAACAGTGTATGTGTCTATCTGCTCACCTCAATAAGTTCTTCCAACTCCTCTATCAAAGACGTAATACCAAAAAACTTTGCTTCTTCCAAAATTCCTGAAGTAAAAAAAAAAACGATTACCAAAATAAAGAAATCTCAGTTAATCCTTTGGAAATATAATATCTATTTAAATAAATGCAAAATATTCATTAAAATATCAAACTGCTATAAATCATGGTTAGTCTTATTCTTGTGTGAATACATTGGTGAACTACATGCGACTTGGACTATCAAACTGTTGATTGGTCACTGGCACTGACTGACCTTCTGGGTTGACCTGTTTGTCGAGCACTAGTTGTCCGTGTCGCAGGTAGTTGAGGATGGGCTCGAAGTAGCGCGGACTTCGGTCAATGAGGTAGGCACCTGAGTCATCACAGCTGCTGCTCCATGCGACGTCTGGAGGGAGGGATTGATTTGTTTTAATCCTCTCAGGCCTCAGTTACAATTTTTTCCAAGTAGCCAAATAGCCATAAACACTTAAAATAAGGTCACAATGGCTCCCAAATTAGTCGCTAAATTGAGCCCTGCCTCTCCATGCTGGAGCCAACCGGAGATGCCCCCAAACAGCAGTGCCTGTGCCTAATCCAGCAGAGAGAGGGTTACCGTAATTACTCTAATTATTCGTACGCTCTAAAATAATTAGATTTGCGGCTGTTCGAATTTTTAGAATTTACG
>JAUTBZ010174520.1:0-10109 GCA_032361785.1 Lepetodrilus galriftensis | reverse complement strand
AGATATATAGATGAGAGAGAGAGGGAGAGATAGAAATAAAGAGAGAGAGAAAGAGAGAGAGCACAATGTTTCTATCACTGGCTATAATAATAAGTGAACAATGAGTTCGATCTTTAATCAGATAAACTTATAAACGCACGAAAAAAATTGTCTTTCTTTCTAACAGTATACATATTGATGTATTGGATGTGGAAAATAAACAGATACATTACCAAGATAAAGTTCTTACCCAAATAAATCCCACAACTTTCCGTATATCGTTAATTCTGATAAGCATAGACAATGATGACCAGTGCCTCATAGTATACAATACTAAGAAACACTCCTTACCAAGAAACAGTTCCTACCAAAAGAAAACCACAACATTAATAATAGCGTTAATTCTGATAAGACCATAGTCTCATGTGACAGTACTGAGAAACACTCCTTACCTAATATAAAACCATTCCTTACTATTCGCGTTAATTCTGATGGACATGGACAATGATGACCATTTACCGGATTATCCTAATATACTAAGAAACACTGCTTACCTAAAACCATTCCTTACTATTCACGTTAATTCTGATGACCATTTACCTGATTATCCTAATACATGTATACTAAGAAACACTCCTTACCTAGAAAAGTTCCGTACTATTCACGTTAATTCTGATGACCATTTACCGGAGTATCCTAATACATGTATACTAAGAAACACTCCTTACCTAAAACCATTCCTTACATTCACGTTAATTCTGATGGACATGGACAATGATGACCATTTACTAGATTATCCTAATATACTATAACAAACACACTCTTTATTATTACCGTTAATTAAGATGGAAAACGGTGGAGGAACGTATGAAAGTATATAGAGCGATCCCGGTGATTGGGCTGCTCAGACTGTCAGATCGTGGACCGACTGAAGGAAGGGAGGCTGCGTCTAGTTGGCATCTCGATTGGTGCCAGTACCACAGCAGTGGTTAAGGAAAGCTCTCTCTCTGTCTCTGTGTATAGCTAGACTACTGCAGGCGAACTGTGATTGCCGTACTTGTTAGTAGGATATCGCCGAGCGGCGGCGCATTAACCAGGGACTGTGCGTTATTCAGTTATTTTCTTTCTTTTGCGAACTTGGAAAGCTCCCGTGTTTGAATGGGAATCTTCTGCATCTTATCTGAAGATTTTGAAATTTCTTGGTGAGTAGTCAAATTATATATATTTGTTTTGTTTAATATTCGGGAACTTATATAATTTATATTTTATTACATGTATCATTATATTGTAATTATATAGTATTAAACATCCATTTGGATATACATGCATTCAGATCAAACATATGTACCCTTTAACCTGTTATTATTGAATATAAACAAACAATGAAAATATGTATGCATACCAGAATGTATAGTATCATTAATGATTAATAGCCAAGTTATTATTAGTCATGTATCAATAGGAAACTATTGGTAATCCATAAATTATAGGTATATTTAAATAAGACTTGTTTATATTGCCCCCAGTGTATGTTCGAGTCATAATAGGAAGAATCTGAAAGACGACGCATTTTTCCTTAGACAAATTAATAATTGATAGGAGCAAATGATTGAATACCTTGGGAATTATTCATTTTAACGACTTAAGATTGGATTGCCCCCGGTTTTTCATGTTTGCATTATACATACTAGTTCCATACGAATTCTCACCGTATTGATATAGCTAATAGTATGTGAATACACGAAAGCCCACGACTTACCCATAATCAGACGGATTTAGCTTAATGCAATATGTTCCACTGGTCAAAGAGTCTCATGGTCACTGAGAATTTCTAAGAAACACGGTGTGTACTTAACCATTACTGGCACCAAGATCTTGCAAGTCTTCGAGGAAGCAACCATAATATCAGAAGTGGTGTCTATCGGTGTTGCTCACAAGAACAAACATTATTGTTCACGTAATTTAAACATTAACTGTCTGGGAAGGAAATGCATCAAATACAATTTAATTGAAGGTAAATATCATTGCATGTTTACTTTAGTAACAGTTAGGTTTGTCCGTATGCCGCAAGATCTATAGCATGCAGAAATCGTCAAGAAAAAGCAAGGTGAAGAACTGCAATGCATAGCGTACCATACTGTTGGTCACGTCATGAAGTACAGAAATGGTACTATGTACTTTGTTGATTGTAATTCGGAAAACAAATCATTCAGGATATAAAGCACATCCCGCAGGCATGTTGCGACACCAGTTATAAAGTAGAACCATGTCCTAAGAACAAGTAATATTTCACAATTTCGTGTTGGGCCATACTAGTTATATACTTCCTTAACGTCCAAATGGCAGCTTCTGGATAATGCTACTTAATGTGTTATTGAACTGACGTCGATGGTTTATCTCTGTAGGAATTCTAAAGGTTGAGATCTCATTTTTTCTAATTTCCTTTTGCCATTGTATAATATAACACCAACACATTAGCTGATGGTATGCAATGCTGGTGGTTAATTGGCTTACCCTGGTGTCCTCTGCGCCATACGTTTATGTAAAAACGTCGTTTTTAACCATAGACAGAACAAGAGCAGTCCTAGGTATTTTGATTGAGCTACTATACTAACCTACGTTTAACGAAATGGTTCTACCGGTAGTCCAGGCGTAAATTGTCCTGATTTAGGACAGGACAACAATACGACATGTTCGTAAAGATAACTTAATCCAACTAAATAGCGCACTGTAAGCACCTGGCAGTGTGGTGTACTTCGTGTAAGGATTGTACCGCTAGGCTGGACGTAAATCGAGGCTTACGTCATTTTCTGTTATAGAAAAACAATTGTGTGGCATGCCATGATTTAACCACGGACTATATTATACGACTATCTCGTAAACGGACACTAACACCTCCATATAGGAACGTGGAAATGCTTTCGTGATCATGTACTTAGTGTCGTACTATAGGCCGGGCGTAAATATAGGCTTTGGTTATTTCGTGCTAAAGTAAAACAAATGTATAGTCTCATATTTAACCATGGATTATAAGACGACCATTGCTGGAACATGGCCGCCAGTAGGTAATAGAAGTGCGTCTGTGCTTAACGTAGTTAGGGGCGTACATATAGTCCGGGCGTAAATCTATAGTTACAATAGTAGGACCTTTTCGTGAAACGCAGTCGCGAGTCCGGCTTCATATTTCAGACACATCCACATCCTCGCGGGTATCAGAAGATCCTATCTCACACTTCCTGTGAGCGCAATGTAAACACATATGTCCTTTAGTTTATCTTACACGTCGTAAATTAATACGTTCTATACTTGCATGCAATACTGATCCAACTTTAAGATTAGAAATATAATCTACCGGTAAACAGAATTGGCATAGAAGTGGCATATATACGGTATTGCTAATTGGCAGTGTGATGTACCGGTAAACTTAGCAGTGGTGTCGTTTGAGTCAAAGTGGATGCGTTTTTAATTCACATGTGTGCACGACACTTACTGTATAGTAGGCAGAAATACAAATAACGTCGTCTAATATAGGTTCGCATTTTTTTTTTTTTTTTTTTTTAGAAATTGGGTTTAGAACAGATTTCAAGATGCTGTCACTTGTATCGAGGAGTATTAGTGTTAGGCAGGACTGAGGAGAACAAACAGTTGTTAATGAGAACGATGACAAGCACTGTTCTGGGTATCTTTTCACGAAGCTCTGTGTTCCACTAATATACAATAACGCTCTCTTTACCGACAGCTAACACATTGCACTATGTATATGATCTCTTATCGGATAACAGCACTTTATGAAAGGATACCCTGATCTGATATTGGCTTTTATAAGGAGTGAAACTATGTACTATGTAGAGTGTTTCAACAGAGGTCCATTCAGTGAGTACCAACACTGTACGAAAACATCCCGCTTAATTAACAATAAGCAGCAAAGTCCTGATATGTCCTGAGCGAGGTCGGTACTACGAACGTAAACAAGCTGTGTGATGGTAATTTAATATAGTTTATTTCCAATATGAAGACCTCAAGCCCATGCACAGTTGCAATGTACATAAATGCATAATATAAACTCTATAATAACCGTCATAACGTATATGAATCAAATGCATACAAGTATTTGAATAATTGTGGTTGACACTAATTATAGTGTTGACCATTATACGCAATTGCAAATATATAGATACCTAGATAAATAGATTGTATTTCCTCCAATATACATTCGGAGAGTAGTATGAATACGACACGATTGTATTGGCGCCCAGTGTGGAGTAATTGATACACTGTATAAATAACAATAATTTGAAGATGATTTCAATAGAGACATGCTAGCTGTTAAGACATTGACTGTTGTCTGATTATACACGTCCGTATGTCAGTTCACTCGTTCGGAAATTAGGTCCGTTAGCAAGAAATGGTTCCTCATTTCCATGGAGCAAGGATCAACCAACGATGATAATTACGCTAAAGTTTAAAATCACATCCAATATGTGCATGCATGCTTTGCTATGATAGGAGCATTATTAACACAATTTTAGTATTACGGTTTTTAAACCATTTAAATGTAAATGGCACTAGACATTTAGTTTCATCATATAGTTCAGGTGCAGTTATTGTTAATCGATTAGGACAAATCTACGGATCACTTCGAACTTCGAACATGTTCATCGAACTTCATAAAGAACTGTAATGTCATGCATGTGTTTGTGTGTGTGTGTGTGTGTGTGCGCGCGCGCGCGTGCGTGCGTATATATGTGTGTGTGTGTGTGTACGTGCGTGAGCGTATGTGTGTGCATATATGTGTATGCGTGTGTGTGCATGCGTGCGTGTGAGTGTGTGTGCGTGCGTGTGTGCGTGCGCGCGCGTGTGTGTGTCAGGCAAAATATTTATGTACTTTTACGAACATTTATTAACAGACGAAAAGTCAATATGGTCAAGAGTACAATGTCATGACTTCGGATAGACAGACGAACCTATAGATGATGACACCCTATGCAATCAAACTTGCTCATAGAATCGTGTGGTAGAAGTAGGAAAGAAATGTAATAATGAATGTTCTCCGGCACAATCAGAACTGAGTCAAGTCTCTAACTGTACACTGAATTGCAAAGTCTTTCAAAGGAAGTGGCCGAACCCTCACCTTTCGTATCGACCTTCTGACTCTTTGAAAAGCATTTCGGAGAGCATCGTGCATTGCGGTCAACTGCAGCGCAGCTCAGGAGGTTCCGAATGCATAGATGAGACGTCAATGGGTGGACAGTAATCATGTGCGTTATTTGATTTGGTGCAATATCAATGATCGATGTTTAACCTGTAGTTGGCTCCCTTCCAGACCATTCTGGACTAACTGCACCGGACAGAAATGTCCCGACGGTGGGAACCAATTTGCACAGTAATGCCCTGCAGCGTTTGGTATACTTGCATGTATATCTCGCCGACAGATGCATAGACAACATATACCTACATGTGTGTAGATCTATGTATGACATGTTTGAATTTAGTATGTCTCTCCCAGAAGGTGTAAATTTGAAAGTGTAACTATCACCCATACGCCTATTTTGTTATTTACACAGTAAGGTTTACAGCGTGTGGTATACTTGCATGTAGATCTCGTCTAAAGATATATATGCAACATGTACCTAGATGTATTTATGATTTCTTTTTAATTATACATCTCCCAGAAGGTTTAATTTTAGAAAGTTTAACTCTCACCCATACGCCTATTTTGTAACTTACATCGACGGTTATCTAATACATCATTGCATACTGCTCGTTAAAGGTAATTGTACAACATATTTGAACTGAAGTAGCATACGTAAATTTAGTTTAATGAATGACACCTTGGTAAACATAGACTTATTTAATACGCTACAACATTATTATGTATGAACGTGTCTGTGATCATGAGAGGGTCTCGGAATTCGAGAGCCGGAATATATAGATACTAGCGTCCTCACCAGAGGGTCTCGGAATTCGAGCGCCGGTATATAGATACTAGGATGATCAGGTTAGCCATTTAGATAAACTAGTTTCACTCTACACTAGCGCAAATTGGACAGAGTGATGGAGTTGTGTAGCAAATACATGAATGCAGCAGACTTGCGCGCATCAATGCCAAGGAATGCACACATCGCTTTCGGTGATAAGGACAAACGTGATAGGCACGTGTTGCGTTTTACTTTCGCTTTGAGAGTTCCCAGCTTTAACATGCTTGACATTGCAGCAATATATCTTAACAGCTGGACAAAGTAAAGAAAGACGTTTTTTATCAAGAATGCTATATCTAGGAGCATAGTCTAATTGATTTCTGTACTTATAGGTAATATAGTTTGAACAGTTGTCTACCATGCTATAGATGCCAGTGTTACATGCCTCATAAGGTGTAGACATTTCTTATTGTAGAGAAAATCATACAATGGGAGTTGTACATAAGCCATTACCTCATATTACTGTATATAGGAAGCAGTCTGCTCGTAGTACATATATGTTGTCTATACAGTAGGGAGTATGTATAGTATGTATGTAATAAAATAAGAACATGTAGAAATTGGTGTATTGGGGGAAATGGTAAATATAGAATAGTATCAATTCAGGTTGTATTTAACCTATTGAAAAAAAATGCATACTCAATTAACAATAAACACTATTAGTATCAAGTAATATGCTAGTAAATACGCACGATCGTTTATAACGATTTTACAGCCGAATTTCTGCATTCTAATTCAGACTGACATGTGTATGGTGTTTTTTGGATCTCGTTTGATCGGAGTTGAATGCTCCCGCCGTTAATTATTCAATTACCGGTTAAAATGCAGCTAAATCTAGGTGAAGCAACTATATGCAACCCACATGATTTCAGTTCCAATTATTCCGTCTTCTCTAATGTGGAGGATAGCTTCACATGCATGGACAATATCTGGATGCAATTATTTATACTAATGGCAAACATTGACACCAGTATTCTTTGGCAGATGTATAATTTAAAGTGTAGTATTTCTCGGAATACAATCATTTTGAATGATAAATGATTTTTTTTTTTAAATTAGGACAGTGTAACCTACCTTGTTGGAAAACGTTTGTTAGTGTTTCACTATGTCAACAGATCAACAATTTAAAGTGCACTCAATAATGGGTTTAACCCCTTCAGCTCCAAAACAGTTTTTGACATTACTGACATATTTTATTTCAAGAGAGCCATTGGCAAATTGTTAAAAGTAATATGATTAACGAAAATATCCTCAAAGCAGAAATCTGTAATGGGACTTTAAATTTGTTTGAAATGATGATATATATTCTGCAGTGTTGGTTAACTTGGTACCTTCAGTATATATACATCTAGTTGTCTTGTAGTCTGCTTTAATCGGGGCTTCGTAATACACTGTAACATACATGATTTCAGGTTTTACTTTCAGAATAAACACTTTATATTTACTTTATTTATTTTTCTTTTACTTCGTCTTCTCTCTCTCTCCCGCTCCCTCTCTTTCTTTTTCTCTCTCTCCCTCTCTCTGTCTCTGTCTCTCTCTCTCTCTCTCTCCCTCTCTCTCTCTCTCTCTCTCTCTCTCTCTCTCTCTCTCTCTCTCTCTCTCTCTCTCTCTCTCTCTCTCTCTCTCTCCTCTCATCCCCTCTCCTGTGAATTTATTGAACCCTACCACAAAATCCGCAAAGCTTATAAAAAAGCGAAGCCTCCTTCCTTCATATAATGGGTGTTAACCCCCAACTACATATATATCGACACCAACGTATTTGTTTTACATTCGAGAAGGCATGGAAATAAGTGTGCGGAGACTGTTTAAGTCATCTCAGCTGCTCCTTGCGCTATATAATCCATTGGCTAGCAGTTCAGTCCCAGGTATTTATACTCATGAACAGTTCGCTTTCAAGTCGCTATTGCCAAAGGTAAGACTAATGAACGCGGTGTCATTGGAGAACAGATTAGTTTTTGTTCTGGTCAGTTAATGGGCATGATGGATGGACAATAACAGAAACCAGCCCAGTCTGGCAGTCAAAACGTGCGTTTCCGGATGAAAGAGGTGTATGCGTGTCTCATGCGGAGGGGAAAGGGGGGATGGAGGTCTTGAAATGTCTCTGGGGGTAGGATCTATACTACTCGGTGAAGTATGCATTACACTCCATAACAACAACGATCCCGGGGTTTAAATAACCTGAGTCATAGCAAAAAAAAGTAAAGAACATAAAGTAAAGAACATATGGTCGTGGAAAAGCAGAGGTATACTCGCAGCAAAAACAAAGGAGAAGGTTATGTGTCCTGTTCCAAGATCCTATCGGAATAATGGCAGGACAATTTAATTCACCTCGAGTGTCCTGCCATAAACCTGATGATTGTATTAGGATTCTGGAACATGACATCTAGCTTATCTTGCTGTGGGTTCTTCGACGTCTTCGTCGGCTTCGTTCTCCATGCTTCCGCTACTATGAATACACAGTTGACTTGCAATTTTGCTTGACCTTGACCTTGTTATTATTGACGTCTGTTGAGGACAAAAGACTCATCGTTAATCCTGACGGAGTCTGAAGTCTACGAGTGCTTTCAAACTCGCGGTTCATTGTGAAAGCAGATCCCGGTATTGTGGTCTACGGACGACGTCAAGGATTCTCAGAACGCCCCTGGATCGAGATGTTTCTAAAGCATAGGCAAATAGCACGATATGGAGAAACACATCCTGGATAGCATGTCTGTATCAATTTCAACGGTACTCATCAGAATATCAATTGCATCTAGGAGAAAATGTCAAATGGTGACTGGAGACCTTGCTACTAAGTGTGTCTTAATGTATATCAGATGCAAAGCTTTATCTGGAATTGACCAACATTGAAAAGATCTATCAATTAACGTTTCGTTGTCACATTGAGTCTATTCGATTGTCGACATGCTCATTGCACCATGATGCTCAGTTTCGTGTAGCAAATGCCTCGTGTATTAAAACAAATTAAACGCTTTTTATTATCATAAAATAACATGTAGGTTTTTCAAGAAAAGCACATATTTATGTTGACCGAGCATACGGTATTAGCTTTTAATTTACAGGTAGGTAGGTTTTAATAGATTGCCAACTTTAACATAGATCGACAGAGAATATTGATTCAAAAGTACAAACTAAATTAGTTGTATTGGATTGGGTTTTTTATGTTCATTTGTTGTTGATGTATTTTCTTTTTTCTTTGGTTGTTTTCTTTTTCGTATTCTTTCTTCTTCTTTTAATTGGTGGCTTTTATTTCGGTTGTCTTTTCCTCTGTGAATTTTTTTCATTTGCTGTATACTTCACTTCAATTTTATGAATTGAAACTCGTGTATACTGTACCGGTATTCCGTATGCTGTATGTTGCAATTAGCTAGCATATACGCTGCAAACATGGATACGTCGGAATCAGTAGTTCGAAGAATGACAACACTCGTTTGCATGAGATATACAATCGTTCAACATGACATACTTTTATTTATACTGACCAAGCAGCATCTGGAATTATAAGAAATATTAAATGCCACTAAAACCTGGACTAATCGCTGTTCGCTGTGTTGTTAAAACAACGCCAGCAGTATGTGTTTTAAATAACATTTCGATAACGAAGGCAAACCACACATGTGAGTCTGTGTCTGATATTGTCAGAAAACACGTGCTTACATATTGGGTTTCGAAAAATTATTTAATAATTTCACTAAACATTACAATATTAACTACCCTTGTCGGATGTTTTTTATCCCAAATTCAATGGTGTTCTTTGTTAAGGTTTCTGACATTGCGTCAGACATTTTCAAGACATCATGATAAGCATTTTACTAATTTTTATTTCTAGATAAATCTAAGAATGTCTTGTAGCCACGTTTGTTGGCAGACCAGCAGCTCACTTCCGGTAATCCACTCCCAGTTGGCCATGAACGGAAGGCATTGTGTTCCTAAAACCCTCTCTCCGTTGGGAATACTAGCACGCTTCATGGTGCCGTACAGAACGTGTCTTCTTTCTTTTGTATCCCGTCTTAATTGAAATATGTATGTAGATTTCTTAATTATACGATGATCTGCAATAGAAGGACCATCTAGCGGGGTTCTAATTACACGCACGAGCATGTGTGTTTGTGTGTATATAATATATATATGTGTGTGTGTGTGTGTGTGTGT
>JAUTBZ010174509.1:0-10109 GCA_032361785.1 Lepetodrilus galriftensis | reverse complement strand
AGAGTATAAATTTTCAAAAAATGTCAAAATCATTAAAAATCGAAAAATTGATACGAAACGCCATTGACAAGGGCTACATGGAAATGAGCACACCTAAAGCTGGATTCATATTTAACGGCGTCACACGACGCAAAACGCTACGGTACGGCGTGCCGTTTTGCGCCGCTAGCTGATGAGTGCCGACAGACATGACAACGCAAAAGCGTCACTGTATGAACACACGGACGTATCATACGCTCGCAGGGGTGCGGACGTGTGCCAACGTGTAGCGGGGACCGACTCGCCACTTTATCGCGACCTCTGCTAACCGCTCTAAATTTAGACACGAAAGTCGACGAATATAATCGCCTAGATTTGCTACAGTACAGATAAGAAACTTGTTGGTCTGTGATCATAATGATAGTAATGTAACCTAAATAGTTGCTTACCGTGTGATAAGTCAGAAATACACCGTTTTCTTATTATGTTAGACCTTATAAATAATTTGACAACAAAGAACGCTGCGTTGGCTTTTATAAGCTCGGTCACGTGATATGGAAAATATTCAACCAACGGCCATGCGTATTTATCGATTCGTTCGCTGCAGCAGTCATCTCCCCTGGATAACATATTTGTCTGATTTTCACCAAATATTAGGAGAGTTGTAAGATTTATAAGCAATCACTGTTATAGTCCAGTTTGCCATGCCTTTAAATCAACCAGTAAAAATCACGCATAAAAGTGATAATCAGCATTGAAACCTAACTGTCTGAATCTATTTCTTGTGTCCGTAGCATATCTGAGTCATCTGTCACAGTTCATAATTCGATTGGACAATCGCATAGTTTATGCTATTTTGACGAAACAATTTAATTTCCTTTTGCAGGACATTATGAATCTATAGTGCCAATTATATCGACGAAATATATTACTTGTTTATTGGGAAATAAGTTCATTTAAAACATAGTACAAAGCGGTAACAGTTTGTCAGAATTAGACACGAAAACTATTGACGGAACATAGGAAAGGTCTCGTCTAAAGGTGTATCGGTGAGGAACGTACCGAACAGAATATGCTGGCAGTCGGCCAAAGCCCGGGCATATTCATGTGTTGTGGTTTGAGCAGCGAGTGATAGTGTGTTTACTGTAGACTGGCGAGCACATAGCTGTAGCCGATGGTGTACTTACAATAATTTGACTTTGGCCTACCTTTAGAATACAGCACCAAATGCCTAAACAAACCACAAATCAACAGTGTTTCCAAATTTAAACATTGTATCCAGGCAAACGTCATATTTAGAGGCACTTATACAATTTTGCAACAATGTTTCCATGACCTTGACCTCGATGTCTGAGGGGAGCACTATAATATATGGCTTGTATTTCATAGCAGTCTGATGTACATTTTGTGTTTCGTTTTTTTACATTTTACATTTATTATTTGTGCATTATATATAGCTTTAGGGTTAGTTATATAATGGTTAGGGTTGGTTATGCCATATTTAATATTATATTCCCGGGTGTTTAAGGGGACTGGCCCCCTTTTAAGGAAATATATTTTAGATGTTTTGTGGTGGTTTTTTTTATGGTTTCCCGGGGGTTTAAGAGGGAAATTAGGGAAAGGATTGTATAGAATCGGGCGGGGTACAATTTAAAATAAACAATTACCGACAAATGGTGAAATGAATTGTCACATTTACTGACCTCACTAAAATATTTGGATTGTTGTGTTCTACATTTCATGTCAGCTACAGTATATGTTCTCAATAACACTTTTTAAAATTGCTTATTTGTAGTTGATCGTTTTATTAAAACCCTGAATGCCTGAATCTGATGATACATTTAAGTTAGGATTAGTTCAACAAATTCACCTAGAAGGATTTGGAAATGTAAATATTACCTCACTGAACCTTCAATACTGAAATGTTTTACAATGTGGTGTTTTATCACATACACATACAATAACATATTCTGAGACAGAGTTTAACCTGAAGCAGGAATAATGCATATTTGACGCATTATTTTGAAAGAAATACTCCTTCCTAAATCTGTTAGATCATTTACAAATCATAAATCAAAATTCAAAAATGATCTAAAACTTCACAAACATAGTTTGTATTATTGAAATTAAATGAGTTTACGTTTTCCATTATTTTTTTGGGGCAGACTTTAGAAAATACAGCTCAACAGTGTTTCCAAATTACAGCACAACAGTGTTTCCAACTTTCAACAGTTTCCAGACACATTTAAAGCCACTCCATAATACAATGTTTCTGACTTGCAACAATGTTTCCATGACTTGCAACAATGTTTCCATGAACTTGACTTGATGTCTGATTAAATATTTTCTTTTAAAAAAATAAAAATAAATGTTTTATAAATAATACTTTGGTCAGGGCGGTGACCAGTAGATTTATATATAAAATAGGTTAACAACATTTATTAATGGAAAATAAATGTCCCAGAATGAGAATGAGTTTAATTTTTTTTTATATTCCTTCTTTTTTTTTCTTCTCCCGATCACCCCTATTTCAGCGATACCCGACTTGCCCAAAATGACACTGAAGGAAACATTAGTTTTACTGATTTACGTCGTCAACGACTGTTTTTATCAACAACTGGTATGTTACTGTGGAATAACCCCAATTATTATCGGCTCGCACGATACTTCCATTGCCATATAAGGAGTGTTTGTTTGTGATGTCATAACCTTGAATTAATCAGCAGACGGCCAAAAAGCTTAAAGTACAGTTCACCGATTATCTCAGAGTGCTTCTTTTCATAGATAGACTGGATTTTGCACTGTGGTCACGTTTTGTATACAACACATAATATAAAGGTTATATTACATTTAATTCGATAAGATTTATTTGTATCTCCCTAATATAGTTGTTAGACAGTTAGTTTCAGACGAGTACCGGTAGTCTTATTTGGACCATTTATTTTAGAAGTAAAGTGTTTTAGTATTGTTGGACTTAGAGGCGTCAGTAAAATCTTTCAGACTACGTTCACAGATCGATTTGTACACCATCACATTGCTTTGAATATTTTTGTTTCCACATTTCTACATTGAAATCATTTTAAGCGAAAGTTTAAATTTCCACATTTTAAATTTCCACATTTCTACATTGAAATCATTGTAATCATTTCTACATTGAAATCATTTTAACCTTGTCTGTACACAAACGAACCATTAACATTTGTTACACATTTGTGATAAGACTATAATTTGGGACTCAGTTTCTCTGTAAATACGTTACTTACTGTGTTGTTGGTTTTTAAAAAATATATTTGTTTTCACTAGTTGTTCATTGATTGTTGTTTGTTTGAGAGTCTTAATTGTCACCTGAAAAGCTATCGATCAACATGGCAACAAATAAATTGATTGTTGAAATGCATTCTTCTTTGTCGGATAGTGATATTGCGAAAAACTTATTGGAAAATTACCCGGAATTTAACAATTGTTCTTTAGAAAGCCTGAGATGGAAAATTAGAAAAATTTGTAAAACAAATACAGAAATGAAAAGAAACCACCAAGACATTAAACCATTTTTGGCAACAGAATTTATTCCCCCAGAAAATAAGGTCATTGACCAGCAAGTTACTGCTGGAAAATCAATCAAGGCAGAAAATCGTGGCCTAAAAAGAAATTTGGAACTGGCTGAAGACAATGTTAAAACTTTGCAAGGCAATATTGATGTTCTGGACAGAAAATTGAGAATATCCATGGGCATTCTTTCGTATTATCAGAACAATCATAAAATTGCAACAGAAGCCATGAAAATAGAACAAAAAGAAACAAGAAAGAACGTAGAAATGTGGGAACAGAAATATTCAGAGCAATCTTCAATTTTTGATAAATTAGGAAAAGATTATAACAGTCTGAAAGAAAAATTGGCCAAATATAATACCCGGAATATGAACAAAAGGGAAAAAAGATCTGTGCCGCATTTTGAATGAGGCAAAATTTGTAGCTCAAACTCAAGTCGCTGAAGCCATTACCGATCAATCTGATATTTTAAACCAACATGGCTCATGCTTGCACAGTGATGGCACAACCAAATTTCACCGAGAATATGAGGGGTTTCAAGTGACTCTACCAAATGGTAGAGTCATGTCAATGGGCATGACTGAGGTAGCATCACAGAGTGCGGAAGGCTGCATGGATGCCTTTTCTCATGTTGTTGATGAATGTGTACAGGCACTTAATAGTTTCAAAGATGTCAACACTAAGGCAAAACTTGTTACAGCTATCACTTCAACCATGACAGACCAAGGTCCAGCCAACCCCAAATTTTTCAATATGTTAGAAACTCTTAAAGTTGAACTATTGCCCACTGTCTTTGAAAACTGGGAGACTTTTGATGAAGAAACGAAATCAAAATTAGGCGAAATGGCACATTTCTTCTGCAAACTCCATCTTTTGGCCAACTTTTCAACTGAATGTTCAAAATTAATGCAAGCATTTGAGAACAATGTAACTACTGGCAGAAATCCCTTTGCATTTAGTAGCGAGGCATGTGGTACATTTAGATTGTTGAATGCCTGTTCTAAAGCATTCCACCCAAGAGGTTCAGACAAATATGGGGTGGCTGGACACTGGAAGTCTTTTCTATCAGAAAATGACATAAAAAACAACATAATTAATCTGGAGCATGATCGATTAAATACCATCTTTTGTCAGGGAGGATCGGTATATTTCCATGCAAAAGAAATCACAGAGTTCCTTGCATCTTGGCCAGACCAAAATGACCTTCTGAAGTGTATTTTCTTCGATATTAGAGAAAAGGTATATCTGGCAGGTGCAAGGGCTCTGGGCATTATTGACAAGATAATTACAGGGCCATTCTGGAGACTGATCGAGTCAACACCGATGATCCTAGATCTGAACACTGACCTTGCAAAACTTCAGACCAAACTGCAACAATGGTCTGAAGATGCATCTGAACTTTTGGAGGGTCAGTGCCAGCTGTTCGAAAACATTCAAATGCACAAGGATCCTATTTACGACAAGCTGTTTGAGGAAACAGAGGATCCACAGCTGGATACACTCTCCAGAGTGGCCCTGGAAATATGTTGTCATGCTTTGCTCCTGATTTTGGAAAGGCAGGCTAAAGATCAGCTGCCAGGGGGAAAATATTGGAGTCCAGATGATAGCTTCAGGGAGATGGCAGGGAATGTCAAGGGCACCAACATGGCTGCAGAGCGTGATTTTGCCCAGTTGGATTGGCTAATCCGTATCAAGCCTGCAGCTACCCTGCTCTCCCTTGAAGCTGTCATCTTGTGGACCAATAATAAAACAACTACGTGGTTAGAAAGCTTAAGCAAAATTAAAAGAGAACAGATCCTTGATGAAGCTAGAAAAATGGGACCGAATGTGAGAAAGATGTTTAAAGAAAGGGAACAAATTATTGCCCAAAGGAAAATTGAAAAACTGCATGAAAAACAAATGGAAAAAGAACAAAAGAGAGAAAAACAGGTCAAAAAGAAAACCCAAATAACGAATGCAATCATGACCCTTGGAGGCTTATGGCAAAGCACAGCAGATATAGATGAAAAGGTGGGAACTATTGTGTCATCACGAGAGAAAATGGATGCAGTTTGGGCTCAAATTTCTTTCCACAAAGAGCTCCTAAGTTCAGCTGGGAGAAAAGAACTTTTTCAAAAATCAGTTCGAGGGAAAACATTTAATCTTTTTGAAATGATAGAAAATCTAAAAGAAATTATTACTCTAAACAACTTGAAAGATAACGTAAAAGAAGATGAGCCCAAACTGTCATACATGAAAGATGATGAAGTTGTTGAGAACATTAAAAATACCAAAGCTACATTACTGAAGAAATTATCTGCAGCAAGGACAAAACGAATTGCTGACAATCAAATTAGGATCTTGCCTCAACTGTTAGAACAACCTCAAAATCTTGTGGGTAAACTAGTAAAACATAAATGTAGAAATCCTGGCGAAGTGCCCGAATGGTTCATGGCTAAAGTAACAGGTATTGCGAAAGAAACCGAAGACCCAATGAAAACCAAATATATCATCATTTATGATGAAGACTCTGATACAGAGTGGGAGTTTACCCTTTTGACTGACTTAAAGAAAGGCGATTTAATCATTCTATAATCATTCTATAAAAAATAAAGATCTTCATCTGGGAAACTGAATCTCTTTCAACAAGAACTATTAAAAGCATAATATCACAGCTGATAGACCTATATTTAGACCTAACAGTTGAGGCAACATCCTAATGTCAGCAATTCGTTTTTAGATCTGAGACTAATTACGCTTGATTTATCCATCCAAAAGTTGGTATTCACTGATGTACTTAGTCCCCAGTACTCAATAGTTATCAAAATATTAATATTGTATATGAATGAAGGGAACGTTCCGCTAATTAGCTTGTCTTTGATGCAACTACTGAATGTGCAAGCAAACGTTGCGTATTATATTTTCAAGTCGTACCACTGAGTTATGTTCCCTTGCATTGATATAATGAAGCAAATAAAAATACGAGATGACTAATAATAATAATGTGCTTTGCCATAAGCCTCCAAGGGTCATGCTTGCATTCGTTAGTTGGTGTAAGCATGATAGCAGCCTCTATTATTGTATACTTAGCAGTGAAAGACTCTCACTCTGAGTAAAGTAATAACGTGTATGAGAAAAATTTCCGTTACTACTGAAACTGAACCCGTTATGAGCCAAGATTCCCACTGACACTTTCGTCAGTTTATCCTACCACTATTTGATCAATTTGACACGTCACGTTTAAAATTTTCAATGTACCAGAGATGTACCAGTTATTTGTATTTGAATACTTTGTCGAATAATTAAATATAATAAAGCGGGTGCGGCAGTACTCTGAGTCTGACAGCGGTAGTACTCGGACACTGATCAAAATCATAGGTATGTCTAGAATGTGTGGTGAATATGAGTAATACGAAAACTTATTCGGATATCTAGGTGTCCTATTTTCGTGCACCTTCTCTGACGACTGTAAGAAAACATTAATTTATGTGTAGGCCTAAATATATGTTCTGGAGAGTTTTGTAATCATTGTCTTCTTGTCAACAAAAGCAACTTTCAGTGAAATTATGTTATTATTTGTAAATTATTGGTAATGTTGTTAATTTCTGAGATAACTTATGAGTAAAGAAAAGCTGGATTGCAACAGTTTTTTGATTGAATTAATGTTTAACGTCGCGGCGGGAATATCTCACCCATAGGCGACGACTGGATTGCAACAGAAATATATTACTATATACAAATTGGGCTTTTCTGATTAGCATGGTAACTGATTTTCTGTCGTGACACCTATTCGGCTATTGATGTTAGTAAGGTCTATTCCTGTAATTTCTTCACAATACCTTTACTATTTTATAAGTTATTCACATACTATTTCACAAAACGGAGAATCAAAGTCATCAGTGATTGTCACCATCTTAATTGCCTGAAAACTGTATAGGTGAACTTCATAAATATGCCAGCCATGCTTCAATGCTTGTGAATTTTACAGTTTCGGAAATACTTTTACCACATATTGGAATCCGTATGCAGAACTATTGCATCAACTTGAGCAAGTGAACTGCTTTAGTTTCATTTTGCATTTGCATTCTATGTAAGTGCTAATTTCTATTTCAGTGGTGCCAATTTGCTTGAACTATTAAAGTTTTCTTTGCCAAAATTACAAATTATATCTATTTTTTATTTTCTACTGACTGACCGGTCAATCAATCTGTAATTGGACCGCCCAACACAATTTTTTTCTAAAATAATCCGTAATTGATTGAATTAATGTTTAACGTCGCGGCGGGAATATCTCACCCATAGGCGACGACTAAATAAAATAATCCGTAAACCATCTAATCAAATAACTATGGCCTTATAAGTAGATCGAGTACTTTTTCTACTGTTGCGTTGTCGTGAACTTGGCAAAGCATAAATTCGCAACTAAGTGCTCCCTGCAACTACACGGTAATCAGACAAAATAAAGTTCACTTTTGACCACAATTAATTATCAATAATATTGATTATCATAAAGGTAGAAAATAATTAGTAATTTTGTCCTAGAATATCAAGAGATTGTGATTGAATATGTAGAGTTTAACGTCGCTGCGGGAATCTTTCACCCATTTGCGATGATTGTACACAGTATATTATAACCAATATATTGTATTAATATTGTTGTAAGTTAGAAACATTGTATAAAGTGCCTCTAAATGTGACATTATTTATCGGATAATATGTTTAAATATGTTCAAATATTGGAAACACTGTTCGATGTGTGGATGGTTTGGGCATTTGGTGCAGTAGTCTAAAGTAGGTCAGAGCCCGTGTGTATCATCGGTTCGCAGCACGTTTGGAGCGATCATAATTCATTTTCTTAGACATTTTATGTCATTATCAAATTTTGGAATTTAATGTGATTCATGTATTATAAAGATAATGACTCTAAAAATATAAAATGTTACAAAAAAATAAATAAAGTTATAAAATGCCTAATTTAACTGGTAAAATTGAGATAAATAAAATTCTACCAATAATAAATTGTTCCAATTGCTTCAAAAGCTTTATCAATATACATATTAACTGAAAATAGAAAAAAAAATATGTGTCACCAAGCTTTTAAAAAAGAAAATGGCTGCAATTATGAAGTTTATATATGATAATTCTAATCTTAGTTTATTAAAACACTTTTGTTTTCATGGTCAGGGAATCCACTAGTACATGATACACATATGATTGATGCTTTTTCAAAAATGCTAAATTCAAAATGGCTGCCATAAACGAATGCATTTTTTCATAACTTAATTTTTAGACCAATTATAAACTTGATTTTAGTGCCAAATGTGTTTTGTCATGGTCAAATATTTGACTAGTACACATACAATTAATGCAAGTACTTTTTGGAAAGACTAAATTCAAAATTACTATCGATTGAGAAAATCTGACAGCAAACAATGAATTGTACACTTTAAAATAAATATTGAATTTATTTACCTTAAAAATTGGCCTTTGCAAATGTTGGTTGACCACAGTGGACTAAAACAAAACGGCCTTTTATGCATGTTCCACTTTTTTAAAAGAACAACCTATTTATCAACACAACAAAACATGCTTACTTTTCACTTATATTAAAATATTTAAATGTACATGTACCTGTTTTAACAGTGGCAAGTAACCCTCAAATGTGAAAGTTCTAAACGGTATACATTAAAAAATAATTTATTACAATAAATAATATTATTCAGCACCCCATTTCCCTCGTCAAACACCCTGAAAATTCATAAATATAAAATACACACACTATATCTATCTAACTCAGACAACAAGGTCGACCTCATTCATATTGTATTTAAATTTTGTTGTAAGTTAGAAATGTTACATTGTATGAAGTGCGTCTTTAAAACGGGAAGTTATTTACCGGGATACTATGTTGAATATGTTCAAATTTGCAAAGACTGTTCGATGGATGGATGGTTTGGGCATTTGGTGCAGTAGTCTAAAGTAGGTCAGAGCCCGTATGTGCATTTAGTAAATGATTTACCGACGATTCGCAGCACTTATGGGGCGATATAATTATAAAATGATATACTGATTGATCGATTGAATAATGTTTTACGTCTCGGCGGGAATATCTCACCCATAGGCGACGAAAACAACGTTACTTTTATAAGTTACTAGTATTTAGACCTGCAAGAAACTAAAGTAAGCATGAAAAACCATGCCAAAACATTAAAATGTAGAACACGGAAAAGACGAAAATGATAAGACAATGTGTAAACTTGTCATATACCGTATTCGTCGTATTAAACGCCCTAGAATTTGGCAACATTCTTTCTAAAGACTACTGTTTGTGATAAATTAATTAATAGGGGTGCCACGATTCGCTTATCTCGCGATACGATACGTATCACGATACCAGGCTCACGATACTATCAGGGGTGGAAATTAACGGTCGCCCGTACGCCCGAGGCGAGTGAAATTACTACCGGGCGATTAATTTTTAAAGAACTTTGGGAAGATTTTCAGTAATCATGTTATATGAAGATAATTATTTCTTAAAATATCCAGTACAAATAAGTCGGTCATGAAGAGACCATTTGCAAACAATATGTTTTGTTAACAAA
>JAUTBZ010174498.1:0-10110 GCA_032361785.1 Lepetodrilus galriftensis | reverse complement strand
AACCTTCTCCCTGCTGAATAAAATCAAAGTGTTCTATTTCTGCATGTGATCGGGCAACTTAAGTCACCTTCAGCAGGAAGAGGGTTAAGCTATGAATATAAGAACGTTTCGAGAATATGCCCCCATATCTCTTGAAACCCCAATTTCAATCAACCAACTGTACAATTCTTCAATCGGAAAACATCGAACTGATTTTGAAAACTCTTAGCATTCGGAGCTTCTGCAGCATCTTCAGTGACTAACAGGGAATAGTGGTTTCTCAACGCGTCTCAAAACTCGTTATCTCATGATCTTGAGACCCTTTTATCTCCAGGTCGAGATACATGTTATCTCTGGACATGGTCCAGTTTTCCATTAGCGCAGGAACCGGGTCGGCGGGTCATGTTTGTTGTGGGATAGGATTGATGGAACGAGGAAATGCCAGACCAATATGGCCAGGCCAGACCAATATTTACTCCTGTTTGAGTTATAATGTTACAATAATATTTAATATAATAAAAACATGGAAAGAGCCTTACACTCTCTGACTGTTAGTTGTCACTATATTCTATTTTGTTTTAATTTATTGTATTTTGCCTAGCCCACAATGTTGACTATGTATTTATTTTCTTTTTTTATATATATTTTTTTTAAATTTTAATTTAATTTATTCATGTATTTATTATTATTATTATTTTTATTTTTTACCTATCCATGTAAATAATACATGCATTTTTGTTTTGTTTACATAACTGCGCAAGCCTACAATGTTGACCATATTTATTTTCTTTTTAGATATTTTAATTGTATTGATTTTTTAAAAATATTATTATTATTTATTATTATTTTTTTTTACCTATCTCTATAAATAATAGATAAATTTTTGTTTTATTTACATATTTGCGTTTTTTGCAGTCGCCAAGAGCAGTGGGCGACGTTCTCTACGTTCGCGTGTTGGAAGCACCTACTTGGGATCACGAAGAAAGAGAGCGAGGATCACAAGGTCATTGGAGATCTGTACAGCACCACCGTGATGAACCGCCTCAACGAGACCATCGAGAACTCACAGCGCATCTTCAAGAAGGTACGTCAGATCCCCGAAAGTCTGGGTTCGAATCCCGTCCAATGAACACCGAGAGACCCGAAAGTCCGGGTTAGAATACTGCGTACAAAAAGCTGTTAGATCTGAAAGTCTAGGTTTAAAACCAAGCCACAAAACGCTGTTAGATCTGAAAGTCTAGGTTTTAATCCAAACTACAAAAAAATGTTAGATCTGAAAGTCTAGGTTTGAATCCAAGCCACAAAAACGCTGTTAGATCTGAAAGTCTAGGTTCGAATCCAAGCTACTAAATGTTAGATCTGAAAGTCTAGGTTCGAATCCTGTGTACAGAATGTTGTCAGACCAGAAAGTCTGGGTTCGAATCACAGCCACAAAGCACTATTAGATCTGAATTATGTCAGACCCAAAAGTCTTGAGTTCAAATTCTGTGTAGAGAATTCTATCCGACCTGGAAGTCTGTGTTTGAATCCCTCCCACAGTCTGGCACAGAACACCGGGGTGTGACTACCGTATTGACATCGCCAGTAAATGCAAGTGAGATCAAATAATAGAACGAATAACAGAACAACTAACAGAACAACTAACATGACAATAAAACATCTCATTTGGCAACCGAAAACACTTTATTTGTTTGGAATTGTTACATTGAAATAGGACCTCTTGTTATTGACCAATTAGTGCGTAATGTACACTGAACAATGGATACGGGCTAACAGGACTTTCCGTATTACACGCATCACGGTCATGCGGGTTCTGAACAAATGATAATCGGATCTGATCAATACGATACACCGGACATCCAGTATTCAGTCAGTCGTAAACATCCATTACATTAATTTTGTCCGAAGGAAATCAGAGGCAATTAGTGACGGAAAGAAATTGATTTACGCCTGGTCATGATGGACGGAGGAGAGTAGCGTTGGACATGCATTAAACAAACGACTTCATTGGTCCACATTTGTAAGTTCCTTGTTGCTGGCTCATCCAGCACAAGACTGGGACAAACTTGTATGGAAATTATTAAGCACGAAACTCTATGGTGTTATAATTGTTTTCTGGGAAATCACAGAAATGGAAATTGATATTAATTTTCAGTGACTTTCTTTGGTATTTGTTAATGCAGTGAAATAACACCATTTAAAATTTAACCTTCTCTGTGCTGAAGGCAATCAGAGATGCCCTATTCTTGAAGTGATAATGGAGATTTTTGGTTAAACTCAGCAAGGAGATGTTTTAAAAGTCAATTCATGTCTGAAGCAGTATTTGTTTGTTTGTTTGTTTATTTATTATTTCTATTTCATACTTACTCCAAAACACACCTGGATATCCACTTAATTCCCCAGAATATCCAACGTTTTATTTATTATTATTATTATTATTATTATTATTATTATTATTATTATTATTATTACTATTATACACATTTATATAGGGCATATATCCAGAAAAACAGAACCAGTTTAAACCCCAAACTCCTATAAGTGCAAACTTTCACGTGTGTATTTATTTATACTTGATATTTGAGCTATGATGAATATTTTTAGACGGCTGTAATCAGCACCCGCACACATCTGCCGTATGAGTCATGTGGTGTATGAACTTACTAGCTCTATGTGGCGACCCTGTCCAATTCTATTTGAAATCGTAATTTGTAATTTATGATTAACCCTCTCCATGCTGAAGGCAAGTGGAGATGCCCTAAATGGCTGTTTGTGCCTGATCCAGCAGGAAGAGGGTTAAGTATTAATTACCGTAATTAATTATTGTTTTATTGCCCTTTGCATTAATTTCACAGCTATTTTCGGTGATATGGTATTAATGTTAGTTGTTTGTTGGTTGATCGTTAAAACACATAATGAAATTGGTTTGACTTGACTATTTAAATATGACATTTTTTGTCTGTGTGGGGCACAGCGGCATAGGAGTAGGTTATCTCAATACCTTGACAGCGGTAGAAATAGGTGTACATTTCCAGAGACAGAAGGGCCCTCTATTCTGGAAACTAGAGTGCCCTCCTAAACATCTGAGGGTCCTTAATTTTAATTAAAAATTTTAATTGTACTAAAAAAAGTTGTTCAACCTTTTCAAGGTGGCGTCAAGCTGATTCTTATAAAGGGGAACATTTCTTGGTAATAATAACAACAGAAAAACATTATGCACACCTCAATTTGTGAGTGTGAGTATGTATATTTATGCGTTATAAACTTTGACTTTAACATGGAGTCATGCGCTTTATAAATGGACCATTATTATAATTATAATTATTATTATTATTATTATCATATTATTATTTATGTTTGCAGTGTCGGGAGATTGGTGCGGAGTCTCATGAAGACATGCTCAAAGTGTTGAATGAGCTGCAAAGTGTGAGTACTGAATATGTCAACTTTATAATTCTAGCTTTCAAAGTGTATGTTTACAGTATTAAATTATTGATAGAATTTCTCAAGGAAGATCCACCCCCCCGAGATTACGCAACTTTCTCAACTCAGAATTGTGTTCATAAAATGTCATAGGACGTCATAGTCTGAGTACGTTTTTGTGCTCAGAAAATTTCGTAATCTCGGGGCCTGGTATCAACATCCGTGAAAGTAACCTTTTCAGCGCAATCATGATAGGATGCACTGTCTGTACCGTGGCAATGCAGATATCATCCTTGGTCTGTCAGTACCAGCCGGTGCTCGTAGGTTTACTGCAACATTCAGCTCTACGGATGTTGCGCGTTTCCTCCTGCCCTAAACCTGACGTCATGATATTAGTGAAAGATTCTAGAAAGCGACCCTAAACCACAAATTAAAAAAAGAAAGATTTAAGTGAAAGAATCTTGAGTACATGGCACAGTGGTAGTGTGTCTGATTGTGAATCTGAAAAGGTTTTTTTATCTTCAGAAGACAACAGGTTCATCTATAAGTGTAGGAGTGTACACAGTTGTCATGGCTTTATCTATTTTACTGTAACATTAAACAACAAATCACTATTTTTTTCTAGTGGATTTTGCATTATAGAGTAAAACAGTTATTGCAGGTTATTCTCCCACGATAAACACACCATTACAATATAACTGTGGAGAAGCTGTACAGCCCAGCAGTCACTCACACTGTGTTAGCAATGTTTGATATAATTAGCACCCAGTGAGAACTAATTTGTCTTCTATTGTCCTGCTATCCTTCTGTGGAAGGTTATCATAAGCAGGACCATGCACAATCAATATCATCCAATAGAATACATTGTTACTGTGTAATGTTCCCTGTATGGGATCAACAGACTGTTTATTTTCTTTTGTCACCTCGGATTTCGGGGGCGTATGTACAAGGGAGATGACAAGATGGACCAAAAATCTTTTATTTTTTATTTAAATTCAATCAATTTGACATTACAGAAGGAAATGGAATTCATGTACGTTTACCGAACAAACCACATGATTTTCAATTAAGATTTAATTATTTCTGTAATCTGGTGTTTTAGAAATACTTTTAACAAATCGACGGGAGGGATTTGCAGGGTTCCACTTAGGTTTCAATTTTTGAGACTCCTGGGGACGCATGTTGATATACTTTTCAACAATTTTTATTAATAAAGTGCGTCCAAACTTGCAATTTTTGTGTATGGGACGCAGGTTTGCGCGTTCGGAAAAACCCTGGATTTCCATGTCCTTGATGTTTTGGTGTGTTTATCTTTAAATTTGATCGATTTTTAAATACTCCAGGTAATGGAATTTGTATACGTTTTATGAACTAATGCAGGACGATACTCACATGCACGTGATTTTCAATTAAGATTTAATTATTTCTCTGTGATCTGACATTTTTAGATATACTGGTAAGAACTCGGTGAGGAATGCCTTTTGGGTCAATAATTAGCAAGTCGGCGTCCTTGGTATTATCTAACAGATTGCGAAACACTGGCTTCCTGTGTGAGTCACTGTGGTATAAGGTTGGAGACGACAAATTGCGCTTGACATCTCAGTACTTTCCCTCGGACCGAATGTCATCGCAATCGATGGAAACTGATCAATATTTTGAAGACTCCCACTGGCACCGACACTGAGAGTCTTTTGTAAACCTTCACTGCGGAAGTTAATTTTCGGTGGATTACATGCCTGTAACCAAAAGGACCACCAGACAAAGATAGTGTATAGTGGTGTATAGTGTAGATATTTTGGGTTCATTCTCCAGGAATTAAAAAGAGAAATATTATTTTTAGAAATTGCCACACATTTTTTTGAGAAATGTTCACCTTGCATTAATTACATGATTATCGTATCATTAGTCTGTCAGTACCAGCCAGTGCTCACAGGTTTACTGCAACATTCAGTGCTACGGATGTTGCGGGTTTCCTCCTGCCCTACACTGACAAGTCATGATATAAGTGAAAGAATTTTGAAAGCAGCTCTAAAACCCAATTAAAAAAATATAGAAATAATTTGAAAAAATCAGAATGTACAATATATTTTCGTTTACAATACAGGTGAGCATTTCACGAGAGTCGTACTGTAGTCCTAGCCTAAATCAGGATGTGTGCCATGCTTTTACTAGCAGGAAATGACCTAAGTCTCGAATTAGGCCCTACCAGTACAACCCTTTCATGAATAGCATCTCTGTGATGAATTAACCCTCTCCATGCTGGAGGCAACTGGAGATGCCCTAAAGAGCAATGCCTGTGCCTAATCCAGCAGAGAGAGGGTTAAAAGTATTATTCTGACAATAAAATAAAATAAAATAAAAATTCCCACCGTCACGTAAAATAATTGATTTTATTTTACATTGGTGTTTAGAATCGCTTTCTAGATTCTTTCACTAATATCACGACTTGGAGGAAACTTGCAACAACCGTAGCACTGAATGTTGCAGTAAACATGCGGGCACTGGCTACATAAAACAATAATTCACCCGTACTCTGACAGTAATCACGTGCACCAATGTGTTGTTTCAGGCAATGAAGACGTACCATATCTACCAATCAGAGAGCAAGCAGGCTGAAGCCAAACTGCGCAGCGTGGAGTCGCAGAAGATGAAGGTGGAGCAGCAACTGTCTGGCAAGAACACCACCAGTAGGAAGCTGAAGGGCCTTGAAAGGCAGGCCGAGAAGGTAATAACAACAATAATAATAATAACAACAATAATAATAATAACAATAATAATAATAATAGTAATAATAATAATAATAATAATAATAGTGATGACGATGACAACGATGACGATAATAATATAATAGCAAAAAGGAATCTGAAAGGCCCGGCTCCGATATTACAAAACTTTTTTAGTATGATTTCATGCTCAAGTTCAAAATTCACATGGCATTTTAGTAGGAACAAAATGTTGAGTTGAACATGAAATCATACTCAGAAACGTTTTGTAATCTCAGGGCCAGGCAGTGAGGTTACGAAATGTTTTGAGTACGATGTCATGCTCAATTTATGAACAAATCTTGAGTTGAGCCTGATATAGTACTCGATAAGTTTCCTAATCTCAGGGCCTGGGCCCTCCTGTATGAAGCGGCGTAAACTCTAAGATAGCCGTGACTCCAGCCTTAGTAATGATGTAGTCTAGGCTTAGGATGGAGAGGGTTACCTTGGGAATTTACTCTGTTTTGTACAATAAGAACCCTGAACTTTCGAAGTTGTCAGATTGGAGGCTGTGTAAAAATGCCCGAGAATAAGCTTCGAGACATAAAAGGGAAAAATGCCCCAAAACACAAAGCCTTGAGACGTAAGAAAAGTGAGGTAGATTTGTCCATAGGGCCGTCAATAGTTTGCTCTGACCCGCGGTTGCCCCGGGCTAGCCGTGATTGCGATGCTAGGCGAGATGTGATAATGAGCTCTACTGTTGTGGTAAGAGTTGGCGGACTTCATCAGCATTGTCACACTCTGGGATCTGTTGTGTGGCCGCACTTGTCTTTAATCACAGGACAAGCTCATCTCAGTGTCGCCACATCACTGTCATCTCTGTCATCACTGTCATCTCTGTCATCACTGTCATCTCTGTCATCACTGTCATCTCCAGCTGGCACTGCGTCACCTGGCTACCAACTTGAGTACATCTAATTATCAGCAGCAGCAGCAGTATCATCATCATCATCATCAATCATCATCATCATCATCATCATCATCATCATCATCACTACTACTATTTTGCTAAATTTATCAATACCACCACCACCATTATCGCTGTCATTCCATCACCTCTATTATCATTATCAACATTATTATTATCATCATTATCAACATCATTATCATCATCATTATCATCACCATCGTCGTTGTCATCATAATTTATCTAACTTCACCACCATTATCAGCAGTAGCATCATTCATCATCATTATTAGCGCCACTACTACTATGATACTGCTTCTATTTTACATCACCATCCTTATATTATCTTCCTCCTCATCTGAAGATAAGATGTAACCTCTGTTTGTGTGTGTTGAATCAGCACTGCTTTTCATCACCAAAATGATTGCTAATTTATGTCTTTTTCTGAACAACCAGACATTCTGTTATCATATAGGAGTTGGAACCCATACCGCGACGAGTAATTAAATGTGCTATAGTTATGTGTGCGAGTACAGTTTATCTTCAAGGATGATTAAAATCCTTGCTGCCGAGTAGATATTTGGAATTAGTGGTTGTTTGAGGGAGGGGATGGTGAGGGAGGGGATGGTGGGATGGTGAGGGAGGGGATGGTGGGATGGGGAGTGAGCGTAGGAGGGTCGGTTTTGAACTGTACAGACAGCTAGAAATTAAAATGGTTTTCACATTATCATTATCGAAATTTTAATTGTTCTATGTAAGCCATATCAGCAATAGTGTAAGCATATAACATTGCTATTTTAATTATGATAATGATGGCAATGACAATAACAATGATGATGAGAGTGATGATGACAGAAGTGATGATGACAATTGCAGTGAATATGACTGATGATAAGCAATGACAATAATGATGATAACAATAATGACGACAAGAACTATAATGATGATGACAATATAGATTATAACAATGAATATAACAAATTATGGCAATGATGATAACAATGAAAACGATGATGACACTGACAATGTTATTGATAATACTGCTGACAACAATGATGCCAACATTTGTTGTGATGGTAATGAATATAACAAATGCACAAGATGCAGTTGAATATTACGTAAGTATTCTTTTACATCCTCCTCCTGTTTTCTTCAGAGGCAAGCCAAGTACTCGGACAACAAGCTGAAGTCGCTAAAGGCTCGTAACGACTATCTCCTGTGTATCGATGCATCAAACTCCGCCATTACAAAGTATTTCTCTGACGACATCTCAGACCTGATGGACGTGAGTAGAAATTTCACAACCCTGAGTTGAACTTTGACATCTATATTTTGTATCAAATGTAATATTCTCCTGTACCACTGTGGGTGGTGGAGAAAATACAAACTTGAAACTTTACAACCTTGAGACTTCAACAATTTTAGTACAACTTTAACAATCTTGAATACAACTTTCACAATCCCAAAATACAACTCGCAATACAGTAGACCTGGCATATACCGGCCTCGCATATACCGGCCTCGCATATACCGGCCTCGCATATACCGGACTGAATCTGAAGTCCTGATCCCATCTAACGCTAAGGACTTCGCATACAACGGACAGAAATGGCCGGTCCCAATGAGTCCGTTATATGTGAGGTCTTGTATAATATCTGCTAGCCCTTAATTTATTTTTTTAGATTTTCACCAGCACCTTGCCTGGTGTGTACATTTGCAGATGATGCCAGATGGTCTGAACTTATCCAGAAAGAAAAAAATATGCTAGGCTCGGCAAGATTACGATTTCAAATGTTGATGGTTTTCTATTAAGTGATACACAGTCAAAACTCTGTGATGTTATCATTAAATATCCCAGTGATTTTTTTTGTCATCTTGTATGTGGCGATTCATATGTTCCTTAGATTTTTTTTGTGTCAATTTTCTGGTACGAAGATAAAACATATCTGATGGTTTATTAAACTTGCTCATGTCTCTACGTTGTTAACTTTTCTGGTCCTTTTTGTGTGGATTTAACTACTTTGCACTGTATACTATTACTAAATCAGTTGAAACTATAAATATAAATATGGTTTTTACTTGAAAGCAACAGGTTTAAAGACACAAATAGCGTGCTCAAAAACAAACAACGCGATAAACTTGCCAATAATAACAGTTCGTGAGGCATCTTATGTTCTACATTTAACATTTAAGATAAAACAAACTTGTGATTTAAAACAAGTTGAACATGTAACGTATTCCTGTAACATGGCTGTAACGTTTCTGTAACATTCCTGTGTGCAGCGATAGGACAAATATTTAACTTTGTCTTTGTTTTAAAATCTGCAGTTCATACTTAGTTTACTTATAAATAATGTATAATTATATAAACAAAGCATTGCTATTTAAGTAATTAATAATATTAATAATGTATTCACATTGTTTGTTAATTAGATATTCATTCATTATAATAAGCTACTAGTATTCATTTTCTTCATAAATAAGGCATTGTTTGATAAATAAGGCACTAATTTAAATATAGAAAATGCATCAAAGTGTTTCAAATGAATAATGCTTGATAGTCATTTAAATTTATTATTTATAAACAATTGTACCGGGTATTTAGCAGCATTCCATGTATGATTGAACTATTGATTGTAAGCTGCTTGTACTCTTTAACAGGAAACTTAATGTCAGAAGAAAGGGAGAAACCATCTCAAATTAATGGACAGTTCACTGTTCTGTGGCAGTGAGTTAGATAATACCAACCCATCCATCTGATAGCAGAATAGTTGCATCGTCCAACAGAAATACTCTAATCAACTTTGTCAATCCATGAAATGCAAAGCTAGGTAAAGGGACACACAGATGTAGAATTAATTAACCTTCGTTATCCTGGAGGAATCAGGTAATGCCATAGTGTATAGATCATGATTAAATCAGAAGTGCGAGGGTTAATGAATTGGAATTGCACTGACTAATACCTAACACCTGACCCCCCATATATCTCTCTCTCTCTCTCTCTCTCTCTCTATCTCTCTCTCTCTCTCTCTCTCTCTC
>JAUTBZ010174487.1:0-10111 GCA_032361785.1 Lepetodrilus galriftensis | reverse complement strand
AGTGACAGTAACATTGACAACAGTCCTCGATCAGGTCCTAGAACAGTGACAGTAACATTGACAACAGTCCTCGATCATGTTATGTCCTAGAATAGTGGCAGTAGCATTAGGGATGTTCGTTTTTCGGGTCAACGGGGTCAAAGGGCTTGTCGGGTCAGGCCAGCGGTAACAAAACGAACACAGCTATTGACAACAGAAAACCTGCCTGCTACTCTAGTAGTATAGTACATTGACATCAGCAGACCAAACAAAGACGTGTATCACTAACACCAATAAGCAGCTTGTTCTGCACAAGTATCGAGGTTAGAGCCTAAAATAACTGTAAAACGTTGGTCATATCATCTTACAGCATTTGGAGGAATTGTAATTGCTCTGTTGCTCACTCCGTTCTTATGCCAGCAGTTGATGTCCACGACTTATTCCTGGACTAATTACAGCTACTTGGCTTACATTCGTGGCATTTAAGAACATATACCTGACATTTAATGTTTGCAACGTAGATAATCTCACGTCACGTTGGATATCAAATGTATCTACACGAATCTTACATGTACGACGACACTCACGACACTCTTGTAGGTATATTTTAAGTAGATATAGTGTAGGTATATTGTAGGTATATTGTAAGTAGGTATACTGTAGGTATACTGTAGGTATATTGTAAGTAGGTATACTGTACGTATATTGTAAGTGGATATAATGTAGGTATTATTGTAGCTCTGCACCAACCAGGATTAGTACTAGTAGTAAAGTACAGGCCACCGTTTCACGACGGTGTCCTAACTAGTTAGGAACTCCTAACCCGAGTTATCACCTCCTAACGTGTTTCACAAACATATGCTGGGTCATAACTTTAGGAGCTCAAAACTTTAGGAGGCCGTCGTGAAACGGGGGCCAGGACAACTAGAACATTACGGGAATACTGAGATAGTATTACTACCTACCTTGAGAGGAGCTGTGCAGGACAACTAGAACATTACGTGAATACTGAGATAGTATTACTACCTACCTTGAGAGGAGCTGTGCAGGACAACTCGGACACAGACTGTCTCCGACCTTTGCACACCTGCCAGATGAGACACTCCACCGGGATGTCACTGTAGGGAAACCGGAAGCTGAGCACCTCGTAAATCACTGTCCTGTAAACACAGAACCAGCCATGAGCGCCTCGTATAACACTGTCCTGTTGTAGCCGGTGTGGTATAAGATGCTCCTACTGGTCTCGGCCAGTGAGGTTATACCCCTTTGGCTCAGTTGGTAGTATAGAGCGTTGGACTCGCAATCCAGCAACTCGGGTTCGAATCCCAGGATAGGCAGTGGTCCTGTTTGAATGGCGTCCAACATGTATTCGAGTTGTTCCCGATGGTATGTTCTCGCTGAATTGTCCAACAGATAATTCCTAGCTCCCTGGTGGCTCAAAAGTGACTGAATTCGTGAATCGAGGTCGAGTCACCATGTGGAGGGGGAGAATGTAGCCGGGTGTGGTATAAGATGCTCCTACTGGTCTCGGCCAGCGGGGTTACCCCTTTGCCTCCGTCGGTAGAGCGTTGGTCTCGCAATCTACAAACTTGAGTTCGAATCCCAGGATCGGCAGTGGTCCTCTTTCAATGTAAACACAGAAGCCGCCATGGGAGCTGCGTCACATACAAGGTTATCATCGCGTGCTGAGTGACTGACTCTCAACTGTAGATTCTACATGATGCATATATATATGACATGTATACATTCACTGTTCTGGTCGTCTTTACCTCGGGCGCCTTGCACATGATGCACACTGATAACTATTGGACTAATGACCTACCCAAATGCATACACGTCAGTCTCGTACGTAAAGGCAGATGACGTCACGAGGCGGGGTGGCAGCGTCACCATGGTAGCGAGCACCTCGGGAGCCACATAAGTGAGATGACCTCGGGGAATGCAGGAGTAGGCTCCCCTGGAGGAAGGTAAAATGATAACTTTGCAGCTGACTATTTTACTTAGGATTCATTACTCTGAACAATATTATTCCCGAAACAATCACAACATTAACTAACTATCTAATTATGTCTAGTTTAGAACACGCAATGCTTGCATTGTTCTGCCGCACCTGTCGTACTTGCACTCTGCAAAGCCGAAGTCCATGGCGCTGATCTTGACTCTGGGCGCCAGGAAGATGTTCTTGGTGTTGAGTTTCCTCAGCACGATGCCCTTGGCGTGGAGATAGCCCATACCCACAGCGACCTGCCGAAGCGTCTCCACACGGATGTGGCTAGTCAGCTTCTCTCGCTGCACGTGGATGCTGTCGTACAGGGACAGACCGGCAGGTGAGCTACAACAGAGCAGATATAGTCATGTAGATCTGTGTGCGGGATAGTATACCACCGCTCTATCCATGTGGTACTATAGTATATACCGGCATAGACAATGTGATAATTCTAGCTATTTCATTGGTTGGGAAGTGTCCCGTACAAATGTCATACAACCCAGTTTGGCCAGGGTTAGAGTTAGGGTTAGGGTTGGGGTTAGTTGGTTGAGGTTAGGGTTAGGGTTAGCGTTAGTGTTAAGGTTAGGGTTAGGGTTAAGGTTAGGGTTGGGGTTCGGGGTTGGTGTTAGGGTTAGGGTTAGGGTTAAAGGCATAATATCACAGATGGTCGACCGTCACAGTGGTCTAGCACACATTCACAATCACACTCTCAAGCTCACACACCACGAACACACACAATAAAACACACGCGCGCGCACACACACACACACACACACACACACACACACACACACATCTACCATGTTTACATCAATCACAATAGCACTTGACATTTAATATACAATTGTCTTAATAATGTCTTCCACTATAGAGATGATATAGATGATGTATGAATACAGATTCGCGTATATTAGCTATGTTACCATGCTCAAACACATGTAATACATGCTAAGTAGTGACGGTAAGCCGTACATCTATGGTTAAGAATGCATATATTATTAGTGCCAGTTACCTGGACATATCCTGTTGATATGCGTTTGAAGTTTGAACTGAACATGTTCTTTCTGGGTAATTCAAGTCGTTAGTTGAAAATGATCTGTACACATGTCACTACTACACGAAACAGACAACCATAAACCTTTGGTAGTTGATGTACCTCCGCCGTAATTTCCAGTCAGTTACGTACAGAGGAGTTTTATTACGTGAGGGGAGGTGGAACGTCGTAAACGGCAGAGCGAGGGAGTAGTTTACTTCCGATTGATGTGCGCATGACTGGCGGTGATAGCTTACCTCCGTGGTAGCTGCAGAACGTATGTCTTGTAATAGTGTTGTTAGTGGTGGGCACTGGACTGGCCATGACCCCTACAGAGGTCAGCATTCACTAGCAGCTATCTGTCCGACGTGTGTCAGATCAAGCATGGTCTATGTCGGCAACGTGAAGTTGGATGCTATGTCCCAGTGCACGGACACTCACTACCAACATCTGGTTACTGAAAATCAATTACACAGTGTCCTTTGAATAAACTCAGTAGTAGAAAACGTACATCTTAAAAATTACCCTGAATATGTTATGTCTCCATTGTGAGAGTTAAGGTTCACGTACAGGTAGTATGTTGAATTGTCCTAGATGTCAGAAGCTTCTAGCATCTGAGGAGACGGGTTTACTGGTCAGCACACAGCACACACGCCCCATCCAATACAAGTTCTCCCACATACTTTTTATCTATCTCAATGAAATAAGGCCATCAAACGTGAATGTCTGTTTCTGCAACCTTGGTGATAAATGAACTGTAAATAAATGAAGAACAAATTAATTCATGGTAGGTAAAGCTACCTAAAATACCTATAATGTTATTTTATGGTTAGCGAATTTTCAAATTGCCGCGTTTGTCTAAACCAAATATTAGATGATGTTAATATATTTATGACTTCAGAGGCATAGCATACCGTGTTGCCATTTTTCACAATGTGAATTATATTTCTTTCATGGAAGACCGGAAGTGCCAGTCGTTATCATTTGGTAAGAATATTGAAATGGGAGACTTTGCAGACTTGTTGAACATGTCTACGAATATCTCACATGCAATTTGTTTGTTAACTCGTGATATTTGTTTGGTAGATATAGTTGGTTGTTGGCCAGGCACATGTATCCAACGTGATCAATGGTTACCAGTAGTACCCGGGTCGAAGTAGACTCAAATGGTTACCAGTAGTACCCGGGTCGAAGTAGACTCAAATGCATTACAATGTCATCATCCATCGACTCACAAGCATCCGTCTCGTTGTTTGTGTATTTAGCTACTGAATGTAAAAACAGTTTGTTTTCCAGCGAACTAACACTCAGCCTGTCATTACCATGCATGATGTAGTATTACAAACTGCTGATAGATAATAACATGTACACACGCTTATCATCCTCTTGAATTTACTTCCCTCCACACTATGCTGACCTTGAATAGTATACGAGCTGAAAAAAGAGTTTTGTTCTATTCTGTTCTGTCGGTAGAGGGCGCCCTCATGATACGCTAACATGGATAATACAGACGTTCTGTGCAACACAAGCTATGCCTCTAAAATAAAGATTGAATTCGGGAATAATGACTGGAATTCGACGAATTTGGGATAGTTTAGACACACTGCGAGGCTGTAATTACAGATATGTCAGCTCAGGGGCAGACTTCAAGAGAGGACGAGCAGCTCACGTGCACGCGGTTTACTTTCTAGAAGTAAAAAGATGCAGTGATTCATTATTTTGTCGTTCGTTCTGAAACCCAGCATGACGTCTCCCTGCATTCTCCTGTCTAAGTTCCAAGAACACCGCAGTCCACGACATCAGACTATGCCAGCAGACTATGTGTGCAGACTTACATATATCAGCCTGTATAATATGAATTCATCGGTGATGTTACCTAAGACGATGGTGTAATTTTGCCAGTCGCAATCTAGCTATATATACATCTATAAATATTCGACCTTGTCTGACGTCTATTTGGAATATTAACAAAGCCAATACTCGCAGAAAACAGGCGGCGTGTTGCTTATTTACTTCTACACCTGGGGCAACTTTGATCAATTAGATTCACTTCCTGTGGCCATGTTTCTTGCTCGGAAAATAATGAGTTTTACGTGTGTCTATCTGGATAATGAATGTGAAATACTGAGCGCTGCCAGGTAGGATTCTTGCTGAGAGAAAGATTATCAGACACCTACAAGTCTACACAGCAACACTAGAGCCTGGCGTGTGTCTGAGAGCGCTACGCATTTTCTGATACAAGAACACATGGTACTGACAAAGACGAATACGGTTCCAACCCATCGTGCACGCGGGAAATACTGACTTGACAATGCAGTAACCTCCTGGCATTAAACTATCTCTGAATGCAAACCGGACAATTGCCATCGGTTCATCCGAAGTGCCAGTACAACTTCTAGGATACTGTTCTATACACACATGTACAGATGCTGTAATGACAGACTATCACAGTCCTGGGTATCCTTTCACGAAGCTCTCTTATCCACCAAGAGACCATACCGCTCTCTTAGCTGATATAGCTAATACACTGCAAGAAGAGCGCTATGGTCTCTCAGCGGATAAGAAAGCTTTGTGAAAGGACACCCTGAACCAGTACGCGGCAGTCCGTGGAAGACAACTCCTGGACCAATGTTTGTAAACCCTTGTCCACAGCCCAAAGCCAGGAGGAACTTCTGTCATTAACACTCCAGTGGATGTGCAACACACACAACGCTATCTCTTATATTATAGCTATGGCTATATACATGTCTATTTCTCCAGGAGTGTTTTACTGCCGGTATTTCAGGATTGATTATATGTTATGTATACTATGTATACTAGGTATTGGACATGTCTTGGCACATTCTCATATGGTTGGAAGTAAATCGTTAACATGTTCAACTGAATAGGACGTCTGATGTCGGCGTGACTGAGAAAAAAGCCCGACTAATATAACGTAACTAGGATTCGTTCATGCCTTACCTTACCCCGAAGCTTCCCCTGATACTCAGGATAAAAAGCTTTTAGTGTCACTTTAGGCAAGTAACTCGCTCGTATTTATACCCTGCTCCCCAGTAGGTAATGGTAGTTGGTAATATTAAACATAATTATTTATAGCATGGAATGGACAGCACATAATAAATATTTACACTACATTAAATGACTATGGGTCAAGTTGGTACAAGTAGTTATATACTAGTATTTCTAATCATGGATCTGCGAAAGAAGCTCACTAAAGGAGAGAAAAATATGCGAAAACAACGATTTAGCATATTGAGTTTCAAACATAGTAAGCACCGTGGCATGCCTAATGGGATTAACAGTCTTAGAAGACGGCGTAGCGCTTTTACACACCTTGACATGCACTTCCCATACATACATATACTGTCATAAACAGAAAAAACATCCCATATCGCTCGAGCGTGTTTTCAATTCTTGTGTATACTGTGAAACACTTAAAAGGCTGAAACATGTTTATATACCGCTATGTTACTGCTACTCAGAATTACTGTCTGTGTATATAGAGGTTACGGTGCGCAGAAACATTATGTCTGTATAGTACATGCAAGTATGTTATAATTGCAATGTACTGAACATTTCTGTCAATATACTAGTAGAACATGCACTATGCTACTATACTGAACACTTCCGTCAATATACCAGTAGAACATGCACTATGCTACAATGTACTGAACATGTATGTCAATATACTAGTAGAACATGCACTATGCTACTACTAGTATACTTAACATTTATGTCAATATACCAGTAGAACATGCACTATGCTACAATATACTGAATATTTCTGTCAGTAGAACACGCACTATGCAACACTATACTGAACATGTATGTGAGTGGAATCTATGTAGACCAGTGATTCAATACACCGCATCCATCATCCATGTACCATTTCCCTGTAATTATCAAACTATCTGCATTATCTGTATTAATAATAAGCGCATTTAAGCGCATTTATATTGCGCCAAACCCATGTTTCAGAAGCATGCTCATAGCGCTACATTATTATTACCCCGCACTGTAAAAACGGGTGTTTAGAAATTCAACACCAAATTAAACACCATTTTGTCTCAAGTTTTAAACGCGTTATGGCGTTTAGATAATAAACATGTGCATTTAAAATCTAAATACCAGCATGTTTAGTTTATATTTAAACACCATGTTTAGCTCTGTAAATGGTGGTGTTTAGTAATTAAACACAAAAAGGCGTTTATCAAATGTCTCAAGTTTTAAACGAATAACGGCGTTTAATACGACCAAGGTGTTTAGGTTTTAAACACAAACAGCCAACTTCTTTGGTCACCATGGCGATGATGCAGCTTCCACATTGTTCTGACCTGACACACCAGGGCCGGTATTCATAAAGGGGCTAAGTCAGTTTTTGATGACCAAATATATAGCAAAAACTGACTTAGCCCATTTATGAATACCGGCCCTGGGTATCGTTTCTCGAAGCTCTCTTAGCCGCTAAGGGACCATAGCACTCTGTTAGCAATGTATTAGTTATCGGCAAAGAGAGTGCTATGGTGCCTTAGCAGCTAAGAGAGCTCCGAGAAACGATACCCTGGATGTGTAGGACACCCAGGGTTAAAGTGTCCTACTCATTATGGAATAATCGGTGATCATCATTGCCGTGGTAATCTCTGGCTGCAATAGTAATCTATAATGATACCAGAGAAGTCTTGTACGGTCTTCCTTACCTTCGTCAGTTCACCAGCTGTGAGGGTATCCTACTGCTCCAAAGCTAATCACTGGCCCAAGATGAGACATAGCTGTGGTGCAAATGAAAAAGTCATCCACGACCATCTTGATTACTGAACACCATGACTGTTTTACTCCGTCTTCGTAGACGTTTCTCAGCAACCCACGACCATAGTGCACCGGAATGATCAGGAATACACAACAAGTACACTGTCAACCATGATACCAGATGAAGAAAGATTTGAGATTATATTGTAAATTTTGTAATAGTTAAAAAATGTGTTCTCTCTCTCTCTCTCTCTCTCGCTCTCTCTCTCTCTCTCTCTTTCTCCCTCTCTCATCTTTCTCTTTCTCTCTCTCCCTCACTCTCTCTCTCTCTCTCTCTCTCCTTCTTTCTCCTCTCTCTCGGGGCACTGTTAGAGAAAGGAGAAAGAGAGAGAGAGAGAGAGAGAGAGAGAGAGAGACAGAAATATATATATATAGAGAGAGAGATAGAGAGAGAGCAAACATGCTGTATTAATACATTTGTAAACATTAAGAACAGTTCCTATATAAGTTACTATGTGACAGTTATTAATGCACCTATTTGTGAACGTGTATCCAGATAATTCATATCATTTGAGCTCTTCAGTAGTACTCAAATGTATAGTACACTGGCTCAACATATAAATTAAATATGTTGTACGTAAACATAAGTATATTTAGACCAGAAACAGTTGAAAGATTTTGTAATTTTCTCTTCCACAGAGGTGCTTAATTGCCTGGTTATTTCCACACTGTTGTCAGTGATGCCCCATAGTGTTCAATTTGCTATAAATATGTTCCTAGCTCCAGTAAAAGATTTGAATTTTTAAATCCAGCACTACTGTAATTATAGAACTATAAAAAATGCGGCATTTTGGCAAAGTATTTCCAAATTTAGACGTGGACGTTATGAAGCTACAGGGAAGTATGTATGGTAGCGCTCAGTGTCTTGCTTCAGATGATACACAATAGTATTGTAAATATTTCATACCTATATAATTTACCATAGTTCAAATACAACCAAAATGAATCAACATTAATACACAATATACCAATTCCAAATCTCAACGGGATTTGAGAATAAACGCAAAGCACCTTATAATTCTAAATTGAAATGTCTAGATCGAATCCTGCTCAATGATAATATCGTGGTAGTCTATAACCATACATACTAATTCTCTAAATACATGGCTATTGTCTCCATATACTGTCATTACATGCAGTCACCAAGACGTCACCAGTGTCACCAGAACATCATACTCTTGTGTCTAACTGTACTACCCAGTTATTGTGGATTGTCATCCCTTCGGAACCATATCACCTAGAAACTATAACACAATCATTATTGAACCACACCTGACTGAGATAAAACAAAGGATACAAGGACAGAAGTCCAATGACACATACTTCCATACTGCAGTATACCAACGGTAGTTACTTAATTGACATCACTGGAATACCGTCTAGAACTGGGCACCACCCCAACTCAGTCATTAGTGTCCTAATTTGCCCATCTAATTTCCCGTGTGTATGACGTATGCCAGACATTGGGTCCAGCACTAAAACTATTAACTTTGGCTGCAGAACACGAATCATTCCGATCACACGCCCAGTTCTCATTGATCCAGCATTGATAGCCACTGCGACACTCCACTATGTATAGCATAATCAGCTATATGTATCGTATTCCGATAGCAATAAACTTCCAAATGTAGTATAGGGATAAAATAAATAAAGCACGTTTTATTGCGGGACTTAGTGTTGCAGTTGTCAACATGCATCTTTGTATGTAGTCGTGATTTACTGAGAATTGTTCTATAATTTTACAACCAATCTGGTGGCGGTCTCTGTACAAATACATTCTAATTCGAAAATGTCGTATAATTTCCCAAATGTAATAAAATGATGCAATATCTATTATAGGGATGATATTACAGTTGACAAATTGTTTGCTATAGCTGTAATTTATTGAAACATTTGCATGAATATATTGCAGTGCTGTGTTACCGGAGTTTCAAACCTAGATTTCCTAACACTGTAGGAAATAATCAACGAAGTCCTGTTTTAGTATTTAGGGCTTGATATCCTATTAATTCTTAATTGTACGCAATTGGTATGAATTAATGTTATACCTATTGATATATAAATGCGTAGTATTTGCATGCTTAATGGGAGAAGTAGTTGTTGAGATGGTCAAAGAGACTTTTAACGCAATGTTCTCACAATATTGCAGTGATCAGGTGCCACAATGATTTCATTGTAGTAGAAGAAAACTCAACAATTACTACTATGTGTGACGGTAACACTCGCAAACACATAATAATAATAATAATAATAATAATAATAATAATAATAATAATAATAATAATAATAATAATAATAATAATAAT
>JAUTBZ010174476.1:0-10112 GCA_032361785.1 Lepetodrilus galriftensis | reverse complement strand
CTAGTTATTAAACTCATTGAACATGATTGGTTGTTAGTAGGACACCGATGTTAGTATTTTCGAGTAGCTGAGTGGATGACCTTTCGTTTGATAGTCGATACATACAAATCGGTTTCAGAACGTTGCCATAAGAAAAGTTCTAGTCCAAAAGCGTACAGTATTAGGGACACTTGACTCTATATCATTTTAATAATTTATTTTAATAATAAATAATTTCCAAATGTCTACAGGATGCAGGTACTCTTCAAGAACTTGCAGGTATAAGAATGACACCAGCTTCCTCAAGCTGAATTTCCAAATTTGGTAGAAGGCTTCTCCACATTTACCATAGCAGCTGGCCCTTAACTTATTTTGTTGAGTATAGTATGCTGACTGTTCAGAGTTGGATTGTTGTGGTGGAGTCTTTGACTCGCTAGTTGTGGCCTTACTATATAATGAGGACTCCCTTCAATGCTTGAAATGCATTTATGCCAAAAAGTTGCCCATATTTCCCTGACTGAACATATTATTTCTGAAATCCAAAGAAATTTGTTTTATTAAGTTTTCTTGCCATGCAGGGTAATGTTGATGTTACATACAGTGCTCCCTCAATATAACGCTGAATTTGGGGTCCACAGCATGCCACCTGCGTAATAATACCTGTTATATCAACGAATATAATTGGAGGGGAAATCTTTTTTTAATGGGGTCCACATTGGACCCCGCGTTGTATCCGAATCCGCGGTGCATCGAAGGGTGTTATATCGAGGGAGTACTGTGTATTTATCTACATTTTATTCCCCGCTGAATGCTATTGATTTTGTAAGCGATAGCGCCACCAATAAGGTAGCTGCGAAAACTTGTGTTGGATACAGTATTTACCAGAGCTTTTGGACGAGTCTGAAACCATAATCCTTATAATGGGTTTGTGTCTGTGATGTGATGAACGCTTCTGGCAGATAGGGGAACGTATTGAGTCGTATAGCGAATATTGCAATGAAAATAGAGATTCGTAGATATTTCTGGTGCACTTTTCCTCTTGAAGAATCCGAAAGGTCTGATTACTGATAGCTTTGAGGGTGGTCTGTTCTAACACCGAGACACGTTGAGTAGTTTGTGTCTAATGAGCAGTAACACCTGAGTTGATTATTAGACAGGTTTCAATTAAGATGTCATGTTTTGATTTCTTGGAAGTTATTATTTTTTTAGTTTGCGCATTTGACTTGGATACAAAGTTTGTTTTGTAAAGGTACTTTTGAAACCATACTTATCTTCCATAGACTTATCCCATCTTAAGAAAACAAATATTCTGGGCCCGTATTCTCGAAACTTCGTAAGTCCTAAGAATTACTAAGAATTTGCCTAAATGGGTTTCTGCTCATGTTCATTTTTGAAGAGATATTTTTTCACTAAGACGTTCTTAGCTAAGAAGTTTCTAGAATACGGCCCCTGGTTTTTATGGTCATGTTGCAATTTTAAAAGACATATAGTTCTAGGTTTCATATTTATTATATTTCATATTAAAACTTTTAAGAAATAATAATATTGCAGGAACTACTCTAAAGTAACCTTATAAATGCAAACAGTCTATAGTTGGGTGTCCTGTTACCCTGATCTTGTCCAGGACACGTAATGTGAATTATAAAAAAATATATTCCAGGACACTCGAACATTTTTTGCTGCGACCATTGCTAATGGTGAAGTTAGGTTAACCTTCTCCCTGCTGAATAAAATCAAAGTGTTCTGTTTCTGCATGTAAACGGGCAACTTAACTCGCCTTCAGCAGGGAGAGGGTTAACAGTTGCCCCATTTCTTGCTGGAGTGCCCTAGTTGGAAACACGATTGGTGCTAGTTTTAGGTTCTTGCCATTCTTGCCATTTCTTGCCATTCACTCACACTTGCCAAAGTTCCCTGGTCTGAAGCACAATTTGATGCAAGTGTACATTGTTCTCACTATCGTAGATGATTGTTTGCGTAACAGGATGTTGTATGCAGGATCATGTCCTTGTGCTGCGTTAGGTGCTACTACCTCGCCAAACAAACAGATGGCACTAAATCAGTAAATGGCAGACACAGGGCGCAGTCATGTACAGGGGTGCGTTCAATAACACAAGTGCTTGCAAGCAGCTTACCAAACTAGTCACTGTCTTGAGAGTCATATGAACCGTACATGGAACAGGGAACCAGTTCAGCTAAGCGGCTTACTCAGCCCTCGTGTCTTTGAACGCAACCCTTGTGTAACTTTCAATACCCTGTATGTATAGTTCCAAGTGCTTAACTGGTTTTAGGTGTAAATGACTTAATGCATCCTGTCTGGAAAGACTACTTCAAATTATTGATGACATTGAAATGTCATACAAGTACAACTCTTATTCTGGGATGCTCGATATGTCTTGTCTACATGCCATTACGGAATTCTATTGATCGTTAACACAATGCCAGCCAACAGTTAGGGTCACCACATGATGACGTTGTTGAATCTGTATTTTGAAAATCTATTTGAAGCGTGATTTTTGTAACTGAGGCAAAGTTAGGCTTGATGTTAGACTTTATTTAATATTGAAATATTGATAGGGTAAACAAAGTTTCGGGATAATTATTTAAGTTGCTTTCAGTTTCAAAGTTTATGTTTTAATGTGTTTTACAAATATTTGATCTCAGGAAAGGGCAAATTAAATTAAGCCAATTATATGACCACGGTTGTGGGGGGTGGTTTTTTGGGCAGGTTCCCAATTGTTCTGTTTGATGTGTTGTTTTATGTAACAAATTGTTGATGCAGGAATATTTAACCCATATGCAACATCAGCACATACAGGTAGTCGGGGTGTATATGAGGGCAAATAAACTAAATTATAAACGTCTTTCACAATTTAAGCTCTGGCCTCGAGATTACAAAACTTTCTGAGCACAAAAACGTACGAAATCATACTCAGAAAAGTTTCGTAATCTCGGGGCCAGGACTATTCAGAGGACTATGATGATAATAGAATAGTAATAATAATGTGAATATTTATATTGCACCAAAATCCATACTTCAGAAGCATGTTCATAGCGATACATTATTACCCCGGTCAATAGATCAATGTGCACTCGTTTCACCTTCTCAACTCCCTGGGGAGGATACAACCCACACTGCCGATTAAGGCACTGGAAGGTTTACATTCACAATTCCATCTCTGCCGACTGACTAATTTCATGTCTAGTTCAGTGCAGATGTAAATTATTTATGTCAGCCAGGAGACTAAATGTTAGGAAACAATATTTTCCAGAACATTTTCCACGTATAGCCTGTAGTTTCAAAGTGTGTTGGCCTTTTTCTGGAAGTGTATTGATATGGTAACATTGACATTATGGTAACATTGACATTATGGTAACATTGACATTATGGTTGATATTTACCGAAATATGCTTGAAAACATAATATGATAATCTACAAAGAAAAGGTGCAAATGTGTGATCGTGGTTTCAATTTCCTCAAAGTGCAAACTGTGTGTTTTTTTACAACATTGCCAATAACGTATAGATCTTTTAAGTACTAAAGCACTTGGGTACAGAAATGCCAATGTCGTAACCAGACGAATAGTTATTAAGAGTAGACTGGAGCGTAAGCTTGTGTTCTTTTAGTTATATTTAGATCTTGGAATGATTAGTTTGTCACTCGGATATGTCCTTAATGTTTTTACTGTTTTTACAGTGAAAATGCTGACGTTTATTATTGTATTGACAATTTCATTGAGCTCGGTTTGTGACTTCATGTACCGGTAAATATGTCTGATGTATTTCGAGTTCAAATATTAGTTTCCACATTTGACATGACTAATGTGTTTTTCATTGTTTTCCAGGTAAGTGATTGAACACAGCCTGTTTTGTTTGTACATTGGCGCCCGACTAGATATGTATGCGTTTAATTATAGGAACAATTAAGCTGATTACACGTACCACTGATTATTGAGTTTATACAACTTTGTTGTTCAGGATGATGTGTACATTATAAGGTTCAAACCCAGACAGTTAAAAGTATGCTAACATTAACGATCAAAAGGATCGAAAGTCCCTCAGCACTAGAAGCATGCGTCATCACTGGTCAGACAGGTGATGCTGGATTTGATATACAGTGCTCCCTCGATATAACGCCCTTCGATGCACCGCAGATTCAAATACAACGCGGGGTCCAACATTTTAAAAAAAAGATTTTTTAATTTTTTCTTTTTTTTTCTTTCTCCAATTATATTTGTTGATATAACGCGGGTATTATAACGCGGGTGGCATGTCATGGACCCCAACTTCATCGTTATATCGAGGGATCACTGTAATTACAAATGTGTTCACATGGCATTTGAAATGTCTACCAACCCGAAGTCGTCTCCTTGATCTTCAGCCAGGGAACTCAATGCTGCTCTTTATAGAGTCTGGAAGTACACATGACCATAGCATAATAATAGAGTATGTATATGTAGTACATCACCATAAGTAATGCTGTATATGTAGTACATCACCATAAGTAATGCATCATCAAAGTCACAACATCATAGTAAGGCTAGGGATTAGTTCGTTGTGAAGACATATTCAGGTAGACATGGTTCATATCGGGAATATTGCTTCAGGAAAAGTAAACTACAGAAACTAGTTTCCTAATAGAACTGTTACATGGGATGGGCTTGTTGACAATGACGGCAGCTATTAGCTTTACAGCTTGATTACCAATCGTTTAAACCAAATGTCAAATACCTGCACAACAAGTGGTGTTCTTTGAAATGACCCTAACGTTATTTAATATAGGGCAATATTTGCAAGAATCTGAGCTTTCAGGGATGAAAATGCGCTATTTTATTTGACCAATGTAAACGATCGTTTGTTTTGAAATTGGCACGATCTTCTCATCACAGGTTTCTCTGCACGAATTACACAGGTTTCTCGCACATGGCATACTCATCACAGGTTTCTCTGCACGGATTGCACAAGTTTCTCGTACATGGTGTACTCATCACGGATTTCTCGCACATTGTATAACTTTGATGAAGTCACATGTCAACATTGCATCGTCCTGTTCACCTAACAGGTTATGTAAATAAACTAATTAAAATTCGCATATTTATCGATAGCGATCATTTGGAAGGAATCAATCACTATGTCCTGCAGGATCATCAGCTCTATAAGTTTGATTTTGGTGTATGAGTCACTTTAATGTATCAAAATAACAAGTAGGATATGAGGAGTATTTGGTTGGTAGAAGAACCTCAAATATACAGGTTTTCATGTGATAATGTGTTTTTACTCTTTTAAAGAACTATTCACATCCCTATGAGATAAAAATTGTTTACAAAACTACGAAAAATAATTAAATATTGAAAATCAGTGGGGCGTGTGGAAAATATAACCTGTTGCCCAATATACTTTGGTAGACAAATAAAATGTACATACTTTCAAGTAAAATATAATTGACCATGTAAAATGTCAACAAAATGTAGTTGTATGCCTTTAAGACATAATAGCTGTCATACTGTGTGAAAGCATTTAACTGCGCTGAACGCTTTTTCGTTTTCTCGTATCAGACTTCTGCAGCTGTTCCTCATGCAGGTGAAGCTTTCTTAACCCTCTCCCTGCTGGATTAGGCACAGGTGATGCTCTTTGGGGACATCGCTGGTTGCCTAATGGTTAACCTTCTCCCTGCTGAATAAAATCAAAGTGTTCTATTTCTGCACGTAATCTGGCAAATTAAGTCGCCTTCAGCAGGGAAAGGGTTAACAGAGCTGCCTAGATCACTGCTGAGCCACCCACTCTTTGATCACAGTGACTGCCAGACTTAACCCTCCATCTGCTGGAGAGAACCGGGGATGCCGCACAGAACCTGCTATGATGTTTGATCCGGCAGTGAAAGGTTCAAGTGTCCTTTCATAAATACTGTGGGGAAACGAATCGTGGGTGTCACAGTCACTGGGGTTTCACAAGTTTGAAGATGTATTGACAAATCTGTCTGGAGTGTTCATTATGAGACACGGAGGGAAACAAGCATAACCCTTGCAGAAACCTTCAAACCTTTTTGATGTTCATCTTCAGAAAAAAATCACAGGAGAATTATCCAACAGATGTGACAGCTGTGTGCACAATTTATCAAAATAGTGTTGAGTCAGTAAAATGTCGTAAGTCGAAGTTTCAGCAATTAGCATTTCTTGAAAACTGAAAACTGCAGCTCAGGAGGGGAAAAAACAAGTTTATTAATGCGAGTTTTAAACCATGATCAGTTTGGTGTTTTGTCGAGAAATCCACACCCGGTTTCATGTAACTGGCCATTGTCTTCAAGTCTGTCTTCCAAATTACAAAACCTTTTTGAGTACGATTTCATGCTAAACCTAATTGTTCATAAATATATCAAATTTGAGCATGAGCATACAAATGTACTGAAAATGTCGTATGGGCTGTAGCTGTCCCATACGACATGGCGTATCTCTAAGGTAACCTTAACGCCAACCTTTACAAGTGGTGTAGTCTATGGCTAGGGTAGAGTTGGGGGGCTGTTCCATTCACTCTCCAGGACAACCCTGGACATCCTAGACATGAATGGAAGGAATGCGGTACAGGTGTGTCCACACTGTGTCCACACTGAAGAGGTGTTGTAGCCCGTTCAGCAGCAAATTTATGACATCACAAACACAAATGCAACAGTGTTTGCCTCGGCACTCTACTTCCTGTGAATTGACTGCACGGGCTGTTCCGTTCACGGTCTGTCTGTCCAGAATGCGTGTCCTGGACTGTGAATGGAACACCACCTCAGAGTTACTGGAGAGCCCGGTTCACCACATCCCACTGCGACATTGACCTCCTTAACCCTCTCCATGCTGAAGGCAACCGGACATGCCCTAAAGAGCTGTATATGTGCCTAATCCAGCAAGGCGAGGGTTAATCAATCTCATCCTCACACTCAGTCTTTGAAATCAATCAGAAGAATTTCTGAGTTATAGTTATCCAGAGAGACTGTGAGATCAGATTTCCCCCCACATAGGTTGTCATTCAAGGTTCCCCCTTGTAGCAGTGAAGGTGGACTTGAAAGGCCTTGTCTTGACAACATCAAAGGAGCTATCTTTGTGATTGTACAGCTAAGCTAGTAGCCACAAACCTTGTTTCTTGGAAACCATGTCTAAATTTGTCTTTTGAAATGATTTAGCAATTGCCTTGAACTCAGAAGCCCTGACAACGCACTTGCATGAACCAGAACCATTATGACAATTTCTGAACTGTTCTTCAAATAATATTCTTTTCGTTAAAAGGAATAGATTTTTCAATCCTTCAAATCTTTTGAGATCAAGAGACGAATAGGTGTTAGTTGTGTGTGTATTTCTGAGATTACAAGTTTTATTTCTTAAATGCTCAATCGCATGAATGACCTAACAAGTGACATGATAACATAAGTTCATTTTTATTTCAAATTGTAGAACGGAAAATGGTCCAATAGAATATGATTTGTTATTGTTAGCTAATGTCATGCAGACATTACAAATCTTTTGTTAGTCATATTTAACCCAAGAAAATGTTGTTTCCGTTTTTTTGTTAAGTCACTGGAGATGGATTTTTTTTAGTTGTGTTTTCGTTGCAAATGGGTGAAAGATTCCTGCAAGCAACAGCAGATGTCTGTTCAATATCTGTAAGCACCGCCCCAGTATTAACATGAATAAAGTAACAGCGTTCCATCAGCGATAGAAACTAACTTTAAAACTTAATAGCATGAATGGTGATGCAAATAGCAAACGTTATGAATTTCTCCTAGCCTTTTGGATACCTTTACCATTGAGAGAAAGGTTCCGGGCTAGCAGGCTAGTGTTAATTTCGATCTCTATGATTCTGCAACACAAAGTACTAATTGAATCAAAGTTAAAAAGGTATCTTCCTCATTGAATACATCTGTAGGTGTGTCTTTTTCATAGACCAATATTGTAAATATTGCAATTATTTAACACCACGTGACGTATATAGATGTCAATACGTATGGAATTGGATACGGCCACATCCTCATCATTGTGGAGTGGACACCCATACGTCCTCATCATTGTGGAGTGGATACCCATACGTCCTCTGGATCCTGTCAACTGTCGACAGAGGCTCCTCAGCCGTGTTTCAATGGCCACTTTTCTTGTTGAAGTTGACACTGGCCAGCTCTGGTGTCCAAGAACGGTGACCAGGTTTTTGCCACTCGATTTTACTTTATATACGTACTCTTATTATTGGGACTCGATTTTGTATGTAACTCGGGCGGGTGTAGTCTTCGAAATGAGCTTAGATTTTCTGTTGAGGTTCAGTTGGTGTGTTCCAAGGATGGTGTTTGTTGTTGTTATTGTTTATTATTTGCCTTGCGGCTGTCTTGGCTGTTGTTAATGTTGTTATCCATCTTGTTGTTGGGGTTTCTATGATGTTGATCATTTTCCTTGGGGCTGTCTTGGCTGTTATCAATGTTGTTATAATCCTTCTTGTTGACGTTGATGTTTATCGTTTGGCCCAGGCTCTGTCGACTGATGTAAGGGATTTTGTCAATGGTTTTATCTTTGTTGTTGTCCAGCATTCTTATGTTATTTAAAATTTCAAAAGTATACTTATTTTTCACATTTATGTACCATATAATTTGATTTCTAGTTTCTTGACCAAATATTATGACGTGCTCTTTTTGAAGTCATTACAAATTATTTTAGGACATAAAATGCCACAAGGAATCTAAAAATATTCAGAAAAGGATTATTTCAATTAGCCTCCCGTGAACTTTAAATCTGAGTGTCATAAAATATAATCTCATCCGGAAATTGTACGAAGATGCAATTATATGACTTTTCTATAATGGTATACTTTTCTCTTTTTTTTTGGTACTATCTCTTGACCTGGTGGTAGGTAGTGTTCACATTTCACAATTAGTGCTATATGGACTCCTGTCAGTAGTGATGTGTTTTGTGGAACGTCACTTGACCATCTCGTGCATCACCTGTGCCTGGAGTCAGCAGTGCTATTGGTTTTCTATTTCTGAAAGCATCTGACATCGAGGTCAAACCATTGCCTACAGGAAGTAGTGTACTCTTATTCAAGACAATGGCTTTAACACTTCTCCCAAAGACTTGTAGATGATGCAAAGATTCTCTAGACACTTCCAGACTAGTACAGGCAGTACATACGCATGCAAGCCATCATGTGAGTGAACATCTTGAAAGTGGCCTTAAACCCCAAATCAACTAAACAACAGGATAAAACTCAAGTGGGCCTATTCTCGAAATGTTCTTACGAACTTCTTGACCTAAGAACAGTTGTAGCTGTAACAATCGTTAAGAACTGTTCTTAGGCTAAGAAGTTCGTAAGAACGTTTTGAGAATAGGCCCTCTGGTCTTTTACTCAGACTGACGATCTACCACTGTGTCGCACCCTTCCATGAAATACTAGTGTATGGGGAAACTTTGTTAAACCTATTTAAACATCATTTGAACTTTGACTAAGTCATCCATTCTTTTGGGTTATTATTATTATTTTATTATTTTATTATTATTATATTATTATTATTATTATTTGAACTTTGGCCAAGTCATCCATGTGTGTGTAGTCTTACTAGTAGTAGCAACATTATTTTAAGCAAGAAATAATGTTATTAATTTGTATTTTCACATGCTATTGAGAAGATTGCGGGACACTTCCTAGTTACACATATGGTACTTCCTGATTTTTCTAGTGGATTTGTCCAGGTATCTATGACATCGCGAACACCCACACAAACACACACATAAACATACGCACATCCGATCTCGCCCTCGCCCATTTCTACTGTTACTGTTTAGCAGTCCATTAGTACGTATTACCCACATTCTCTGTCCCCCTTCGTCGTAAGCCTTGCCCATGTCTGGGGGAATGTAGGGCTAAGTACAAGCTTCCCAATCCAGGGGCCCGGGGCCAGGGGTCAGGGGTCACTGGGGGAATGGGCTACAGGCGATAACGGCGACACGCCAAAACGGCGACCAAAAAAATTGGCTAAAACGGCAAAAAAAATAGTCAAAACGGCGAATTCAGTTGGATAAAACGGTGAATCCAATTGGATAAAACGGCGACAGATACTTTTAATTGAGGTTAATCCTCAATAAAGAATATGATCTGCACTAATACGCTTCCCCGTG
>JAUTBZ010174465.1:0-10112 GCA_032361785.1 Lepetodrilus galriftensis | reverse complement strand
CGACCCCTCACTCGCAAGACTACTTGCGATTGGCATCATCACGACTGTACGACTATGGAGACGATCCAGTCCTGTCGTGGGTAGTCTTCTCAGACTCAGTGTACGGCTAGCATAAGTCAATTGTAGCTCTTGTCCATCGGGCTCCTGCGACATCACTATGTTCAGACGAAAACTAGTCGAGCACAAACTCAATTTAGTTCCGGTTTCAGTAATAATGTGCCAAGAAGTTCTGGTTTACTTTCCAATATGAATGACGTTCCTGTTCTGTTCCTCTCTACAGATGACCGTAGAGATGTTTTCTTGTATCAGCATTTTCTTTCAAAGTTAATCAAATACAGTGGACCTTGCATAAACCGGACACTCCCCTATTACGTACTGAATCTGAAGTCGCGATACTACCATATAACTCTAATTATGGCTATGCATATAACAGACTTTGCATATATCAGGGTTCCACTTAGGTTTAAATTTTTTAGAGTCCCGGGGACACATGTTGATATACTTATTAACAGTTTTTATTAATAAAGTGCGTCCAAATTTGTGAGAAACCATGATTTCCCGGAACGGACAAAAATAGCCAGTCCCAATGAGTACGTTATATGCGAGGTCTACTGTACTTCATGAAAAGTCGTCATGATATTTGTTCCATTGTTATTGTTATTGTAGTGCAATAGTTTGCATATCCAGTTATCTGTACTTTTATTTTCTGTGTAGTATATCAATAAGTAATGTGAAGATTTCCATACACACCAATTCGTTTGTGAGAAAATATTATGTACTGATCGAAATGTCAAAATGTCATCAATGAAAGGGCTGAAGCAATGAACAGAGGAATAATGATATCGTATTCACAATTTCTCATTTCACAAGATGTTTACTAATGGATACCAAAGCGTACTACTACATGTGTAATGTTTTGTTGGAAAATAAAAGCGTATTTTCTTTAATGTTTTTGACTTTTTGTTTTTGTCCATATCTCACTGAATATCAATTTATGGATTCAATGCTATTTCCAAGATCTCATGTCTGACCATGCGTAAATAATGTTAGCCTACTCTCTAGAATATCAAGTTTTACATACCGGTATTTGGTAATTTCACATTGCTTCCAGCACAATGTCACTCATAAGCAGAGTTGCTTGTTGACTAATTATAGTTTGGCATGAAATGCATTGACCCCCCTATTTCGTAGATTATCTCTGTAAATACTTCATAGAATGAAAAACAAAAAACCATCAACTGAATTATGAAGGATTTGTGAGAAAACGTTTCGTGTGCGTATTATATGTTTATGTTGTACCACTGAGTTATGTCCCCTTGCATATACGCAATGAAGAAAATATCAATACGACCATATTCAGGTTGTCTATCAGTGGACTACAGGGGGTTGCATTGGATATGTGTCAAAAGTACATCACTAAATAACAACTTGTAGGTGGATAAATCAAGCGCAATTAGTCTCAGATCGAAATTCGTTTGTCCATTATCCAGGTCTATCAGCTGTGATATTATTCCTTTAAAAGAGAACATTTAACAACTATATACAGAAGATTAATTCTCTAAGATGCCAGGGAGAAAACACAACGAAGCAGACATAAAATCATCACTTCAATCCTGCCAAATTCTGGTCTAAGGGAAATAACTCTCAGGTCAGATCATTGTTTGGGAGAACCGACTCGAGCACTTCGAGGGTGAAAACATCTTCACAAACATCTGACAAATGACTTTCTACGATCACGTCAATGATGATCAACATTAGACATCATAATAAACACGTTTTTATTATTGTTGACTAATTCTTGGACTAAATTAAGGTTTGTTTCCAGCGATTCTGTCATAACATCGATACAAACAGCTGATAAAACTGGCGGGTAAATGTAGACTGGTATCTGTCTACATACAAAACATAACGAACATGCAGCGAACCAGTTTATAATGTAAATAAATAATCAGTGGATCTACATGATGATGATCCTGATCTAGGGGTTGACATACATTAAAATGAGAATGCAAAACGACTCAATGACAAACTAGCATCACACTAGGGTACTAATGTGAATGTTCTTAGATAAGTTAGAATATGAGAATGTTTTAAAAAATAAATGTGGCTACGCGTGTGTGATTTTGTGAATAATATTGACTTGAAATTGACACGAGATGAGGCATGTGTCTAATGATGCGTAATCCAGGATGTAGAAGTTTAAATGATAATGTATAATGATTTCATAGCAAAATGAATTAATTTAATAAATATATTGTACATACCACAATTCAAACTGTTCGCTTCATATTTCAGGTTTTGGTATATTTGACTATGCCTTCAAGCAGAATTAGTAAGACTGTCAAAAGTAACATGTCTGAAGACACCGACATGAAAACAAAGAAGGTAACCAGACGAGGTAGGAAGAAAGTGCTTGAGAAGATTGACACAGTGGTTGAAAAGATTGACACAGTGGTTGATGAACCCGATAGTAATTCGCACAGCAAGGTTGATGTTTCCTGTGTTAAGAAATGCACACGTAGAAAAAGAAAGAGTGACGCTCAGCAGGAGAATGTTGATAATTCCACACCTGAAATAAAGAAGAAAAAAGTTAATGTTGAGAAAATTACTAAAACAGAGCCGAAAAATAAGAAAAATATGAAAAATCGTTTGAAGAAAGTGGATTTGGATGTTGAAAATGTTGATTGCAGTAAGCTTGTAGCTAACACAAATAACATTGAAGCTTCTAAAAAATTTAAAAGGTCATCAAACTCGGTCAAACCAAAGACGTTAAAAATGGCACGTGACGATGTGACAAGTAAAACTGGACGATCTAGGAAGACAAGAATGAGGAAAGTGCCCGGCAAAGACAGACACAGTCTAGACACAGATAGCAGTAGGACTACCGTAGGCTGCATTACTGGAGGTAATGAAGACATCTCAATGCCATTAGAAAATGTCCAGAACGAGACCGACACAGACAATTCTGATTTTGAGGAAGTGGAATCTTCTGATATCGTCAACTCTACATCGCAACTTGTTCCCACAGGGACAAAGAATTCCAACATTCCGAGTAAAAATCGTGTCAAAAGGGATCTTGGTGACTCCGACTTCGAAGACGCATCTTTGAGAGTGTCTGGGAAGGATGCTGCAGCCAAACGAGCAAACAACAAAAACATTTCAAACAAAGTTAACAAGAAGAAAACCTCAGAGAAGAAAAGTATAGTCTCAAAACTTTGTGAAAAACGTAAAAATAGTTCAACAGGCGTGAACAAGTTTTATGACAAACCGACGAAACAAAATACCAAGAAAAGGAAGGTAAAATCTGCTAATGATTTACAACACAGCGTCAGCACGGAGACTAACAACATGACAGGAGTGGACGTGACTGATGTGACATCGGTGCTACTCAGAATGGAAGGTCAAGGTGGTCCTCGACCTTCAACTTCTGGAGTTCAAGGTCATACAGCTGAAAGAAACAACATCCAGGGGTCAGGTTTGTCAGATGACAGTGAGGATGACGACTGGGAAGAGGTCAAAGGTTAGTGTTGCTATGGTTACAGCTGGTTATGGTCATGTTTCTATGGTAACCATTTGACCATCCATGAACAATACGAAGGATAGATGAGCAACGACACTATTACTGTATTGTATCATTTTAGTAAAATTCTTGCTTGAGGGAAAGTAGGTATCCCTCCATGATGATTGACAGATCAGTTGAAACATGCTTTAATAAAACGAAAAAATACAGTCGCTATATGGAATACCATATTCGATGTATTAAACGCCCTGCTCCAATAAACGCCCCCCTTAAATATTTTAATAAAAAAATAAAATTAAAAAAAATATTTTCAATTTTCTTTTCAATTATTTGTATTTCAATTTCTTTTTAATTTTTTTTTTCTCCATGGGATTTAATGCTGGAATTTGGGAGATTCTTTCTAAAGACTACTGTTTGTGATCCAGGAAGTGTTTCTGATATAAATATTGTTTAAAATCTTTTTCTTTTTTCAAATCTTTTCATATTTTTTTCATACTTTAATAAACGCCCTCCAAGTTAATTTTCTTAACACCCTGGGTGTTTAATACGTCGAATACGGTAAGTTATTAATGACTTTGCAGACCATCACAGCAGCCCTTTCAAATCTCAAATCCCCACTGGTCCCGTTGAGATAACGCTGGAGGCTCCTGACTTCATGAAAAAGAAAAGGTAAATTCAAGTTGAGATTGTAAATGTACATGGTGATGATATGAAAAGGAATCAAACTTATTCATTAATATTTTTTATTTTTTTTTTAAATAGTTATTACTTAGAAATCTACATTTACTCAAGAAACACATTATTCCTAATTTTCAAAGAGATTCATCAATTATTGTTGTAATTTCAGGAAAAAGAAGAAATTTGACTGGAATGAGTACGTTCAGCGATTAAAACGCAGATTTAAGAAAGAAACTCAAATTGGCATGCACAAGGTAAGTATTTGAACCCAAGTTGCTGGATTATTAGTCCAATGCTGTACGGTCTTAGCCAAAGAGTTAACCCCTCTGGCTGAGACCAGTAGGATATCTCACTCTGCTGGTAACTTTGGAAATGTTCAAAATTTTATCCTGTACGTAAAATATTCTATTATCGAATAGCTTGAAGTATGTTATAGATTACTGGTATATCTGTTTTAGATGCATCTCCTGTGTTTACTATCACACGGGTTCCTCCAGAACAACATCTGTAACTCCGATGACACGAGAGCTCTTGCCCTCTCCGTACTTCCTGACACGCTCACTGACGTACTTCCTGTGCCGGTGGAGCGCTGTTGTCTGAAAGAGTTAAAGAAGCTGCTGAGATGGTTTCAATCAGAGTTCTGTGTTCACACGTCTTCAGGATACTTTGATTCTAAGGACCAGAATGAGGGACTGGTGAGACATTAATATTAACAATTTGAATAAATATACGGTAGACCTTGCATATAACGGACTCATTGGGACCGGCTATTTCTGTCCGTTATATGCGGTCCGTTATACGCATATGCCGCAATTAGCGTTAGACGGGATTGGTACTTCAGATTCAGTCCGTTATATGCGAGGGTCCGGTTTATGCGAGGCCGGTATATCCGAGGTCTACTGTACATCATATGTGAATACTGAATTGAGCATAATTACATGTTCTATTGCTTTGTTGCATGATACTATCATTTGTAATGTGTGCGTTTCTACACGTCTTCTGATTATAATAAATTATGTTTCATTCCACTTTTTCATGTAGAAATGGGATTATGTTAATGCATCTCCGAAAATAACATCTGAAACATATTGCCATAGTTTAAGATTTTGTACAATATAATTACTCTATACATGACATTTTAAGCCGTGTGTTCTAAAGACTCATCTCAAACACCTATTATTATTTGGCATTATTAATGCACATGGGTTTCAATATAGGCAAATATTTAAACGAGAGAGCTCTGATTGGTTGACATAATTTATATTCACCCGTGACACGCAGATGCCTGAGTAGTCATTGTCAAAGATGTTTTATAGCAATATTTGCGATAATTTTTATTTTTTTTAAAATAATCTATGAAAAAGTGTTAACATTGATTCAGCAATAATTTTTCAAAAATATGTCAAAATTAATTAAAAATTGAAAATATTGCTATGATTTTTTTTTTACAAGGACTAATAACTTAGTAGGGCTTTTTTCGAATGTTCGGTAAACAATGTCCGTCTGTTTCATAGGATTATCCGTCATGGAGTGCTCTCCATCCATGTAGAGGTCGAGGCTTGATTGTGTTGCTATTTTCTTCACTAATCTCCTGACTGACATCTGTAGAATTCAGTACAGGCATTGGTACCGATATAAATACTATTTACATTAACCTTAATGTATGATGTATTGAAAGTATGCTATCATGATGGCATGAGACGTTTGTTTGCAATATTGCTATACTTCCAGCTGTTGAATATTGTTATTATCTGTATAACTTGCTAGAAATATGTAAATAAACGTCACTTCTGTCTTGCAACTGACGTTTTGGTTTTTTGTTTAGACGAGTGATGGACAGTTTACACAAAGGAATTACTATAACGGTTATTATTACGTTATTATTACGGTTATTATACATTTATTATGAAAATAAGAGAAATGCCAAGAAGCGCATACAATCACATACATTTATGCTCGTTTTGGATAGGTTCTTTGCTACAACTGCAAAGTACATGTACATTCACTTGACATACATACAATCATATTTGTACTTTCACAAAGGTTTTCACCGCTGACATGTATGGTGTGTGTGTCTGTGCGTGCGTGAGTGAGTGCGTATATGTGCTTGTGAAAGTATACTCAAATACTCAATACATTATCCAGTTGCAGTTTATTTAAATAATGTAACTCAATAAGTATGTTAAACTGCAACTGGATAATGTATTGAATATACTTTCACAAGCACACACACGCACTATTTAAATAATGTAACTCAGTAAGTATGTTAGACTTGAAATTCGCTATTCATACATTCAAACTAATCTGCAGAAACGTGGTATTGCATACGGTACATGTAGTATAGCCTACATGTTCTGATCTAAGCCCGCGTGGTCGCCTCCAGCAAGTCGGGCCTGCGGGCAAATCTGCACTGGATCAAAGGGCTCGTACTGATCAGAGTCGTCTAGATTGGAAATCAAACGGGTGTGCAATATGCGTATTATTATAATCTTTTCGCTCAAGTAATAGGCCCACATAGCTGTGGGTAGACAAGTCACTGACATATATACCTATAGGCCTATATGCTACATAGGCCTACATGCGTTTCCTCGACTGTAGGAGTATTAGGCTGCCACCAGGGTCGGATTCTGACTTTCAGTTTAAAGGGGGTGGGGTGGTGGTGCTCAAGGTGTATTTTAGGAGGGGGGGGGCCTTGCAGGGTGAGATATATGCAGGTTGCTGGTAGGTCTATTTAAACAAAAAATATAATAGCTATTCAGCCCATTGCACTATTATCCTCGTGAGGCCCAGACCGGATATCGTTTCTCGAAGCTTTCATATCCACCGAGATCTCGTCAGTGCACAATCCACGTATTAGAGTTCGCCACGTGATCAACATATTTTATTGACATACATTCAATGGGATGTAGGCGTACATCACCGCGAGAGTCCTTGTGGCATCGTTGTAGATACGAAAGCTTCAAGAAACAACACCCATGGTATGCTTCCGGTCGGGTGCGTTGATATCAGTTCATGCCGTGCTTCATGCTGTATCTTCTAAAACACAGGCTCAGAAATGCATCAAACATTATATACGCCGCTGTGAAAGAGCGGTCACCGAGTGTTGCTATCTGGGATGACTTAAAAAATATCTGAGCTTTTAAGTCAACATTTTGTTTATTCACCAAAAACAACAACATAACACGATTGTAAGATGATAGTGAGCAAAGTCAGTTCCATAATACTGATAGATATAATACATAAATAACACATACATGCCCAGTGGAGCGTACAGGCAATTATCCAGTAGTATGGCCTCTCAGAGATAATCTAACCTTTAATGTGATATCGTTTCAATATTATACAATCCTGACGCTATGTTATAATATGATGGATTATGATCGACAACTATAGCATGACGCCCAAGTGTAGGACACTCCCAACATTATTTACACTTGAAATTGATAGTTTACTCACATTAAATATTTCACTGTTAGATAGGGAACACACACTTGAATACATATCACAATGAATGTCGGTAGGCTACTACAAACTGAGTACGAGTGCACAGCGATAAATACTCAAATCCATTCAAACACATGATAATATATTCACCGTGAAGTAACCTGCAAGAAAATCGTGTGTTCAGGGAATGAATAGCATAGATTTACCCGTGTTGGAGAAATGTCGCACATGAAAGTGGCATCATAAGTAATAACTATACATGATAAATACAATGCGCGAGATTTATGCCTGTATGTACATTATTTACATCAGTATGTTCCTGATTTCCACAGCCTGTCATTTGTACATATTACATATTGGTACATATTACATATTGGTACATATTACATATTGGTACATATTACATATTGGTACATATTTCACAAAGACATCAACATGTTTGACATATTGACATCTATCACAGATTGGGTGCAACAGCAATGATAAAATTAATGTAGATTGTAAATAATGTAGAATGTAAATATCAACGCTATGTAACAAACTAATATTATTCCTCATAAATTCAAAATACATCTTGAAAGTCGTAGGGCTTTTAAAACGTAACAGAACGCACGTAATGCTTGACAGATCAATACTGACAAAGTATTGGTATATGTGAAGAACCGGAAGTGACAATGTGAAGAACCGGAAGTGACGTCTGAGTAGTCGACGCGCCTTAGTCAAGCATTGTCTTCTTAGCCTGTTACAATTCTACGTTGTTAACATCCACTGTCACGTACAACACATCCGTACAATGCAAGAACAACGTACTCCAACTGGAATTATGTGGGGAAGTATTCATTGACGAGTGTCCATTCTTCCTGGCAGGAAGTGACGTTTTGACGATGATGGTTCTCTGCAATATTTCAATCTTAGATAAGCCTACCCTGCACAAGTCAACTTTATAAGCGATAATGCCATGGTAAGACGAGTATTTTCATCAGAAGGTTATACAGTTAGACATTCACACACGTTTAACATGTGCCCATCGACCACTGAAGTCCAGGTTTAAAGTCCAGGTTCAAAGTCCATGTTCAACTGTGGAGACGTCCGTGCCAGAGCTCTGGTCGCTGGAATCAATGTTCGCCAACTTCCGCTTCCGGACTTCCTCCGCGTGCCTCTCCTTGGCGCGGATCTTCTCCCGGATGTCCTTCAGTCGCTTCTCCCTGTTGTCCACGGCACTGTCCATCTTCTGCACGACTTGCTCCCCTTTCTCCTTCCGGTGCTGCGCGAAACTGTCCAGCGCAGCCAGGTGGTCACTCTTGTCAATCTCTTTGATCTTGTTCAACCTCTCTTCCTCCTTCCTCTATAAGAACAAGAAACAAATACTGAAATACACGCGCTACTGATGACCTATGGAAGGGCATGAACAGATTCAACAAGTCATGTTTTGTTTTCAGTGCTGTAGCCTACAATCTGGATGTTGCATTGTATATGTGAAGAACCGGAAGTTCTAATTTTTATTTTTTTATTTAAAAAAAAATAAAGTTACAAAAATAAAACATTTATGTAGGTCGAAACATTGATATACAACTTAATAAAACATACAGGACTTCAACAATAGATTGACTAGGATGTTGTTTATTTATCGCCTTAACTTAATTTCATGGCATATCCGTAAGGAAAAAGCAGTGCACGCAAGTAAACATTACCTTTTCTTATACGTAGGCCGCATTCAACTATATGTGTTACACGCACGACAACAGAATGTTCATTGCATGAAGCGCTCGATAGGTCGCATGCATTGTTTATAAGATACTGGTAAATTGGTGGCGCAGCAAAGTATGCCCATTTGATAATTTGTTCCGAACTATTACCTTGCATAATATTGCATTGACTCGAGTTATATTTGCCAATATTACAATTGATTCTCCCAAGTAAACTATTAAATTGGCCGTGGCTGCAGCCTGATCGCGTTCTGGGACTGGACTCCTCTGTGTATAGGTAAAGCAGGTAGGAAAGACATCAGACGTTGCCAGGACACGTCACGTAGGGCCTACAATGTCCTGGAATCACGGAATGGCCGCCAGAGGGTGGCCATCGACTGACGTACTTGGATGGCACAGATACCCCCAATAGTCAATTAACCGTGTCAATGTATTCAAACCCTCTGATAGCTTTCTTGCACGCGTGTTCCCAATTACACCCACTTGTTAATATTCAGTCACTGTATGCTGACGTAATCTTAGCAATGTCAATGTCTGTGAATATTGAAACTGATCATATCCGTATAAATCTATTTTGTATACACTTGTGATGCAGAAACGGTATTTCAGTTATGTAGGCTTTTCTGTACTGATACTACTTTTGTTTATGTGACTGTGTGCATGCGTTTGACTCTATCTCTGTCTCTATCTCTGTGTGTCTCTCTCTCTCTCTCTCTCTCTCTCTCTCTCTCTCTCTCTCTCTCTCTCTCTCTCTCTCTCTCTCT
>JAUTBZ010174454.1:0-10114 GCA_032361785.1 Lepetodrilus galriftensis | reverse complement strand
GTACTCATAGTGTGACTGATAAATACCTGCATGTCTGACAAACAAAAATACAACAATTAACATTCAAAGTATATTATTAGAACCTTGAGCGCGCGCGCACACACACACACACACACACACACACACACACACACACACACACACACACACACACATACACACAACCACACACACACACACACACACACATTCCTATGAAAGTAGATCAACCGAGAATAAGAATACATATGGTAGCAGAATTGATTTACTGTACATTTTATGTCCGCCTTTCAAAAGTATAACATAAAATATTACAGGTAATTCCATGTTAATATGCTAATGCTAGTTGAAGGACGTTTTTTTCTATTAGTTATTGGGTTACCAGGAATCCGATATAGACAGAATCTTGTATAACACAATCAGTCAACATAGGTAACACAATGAGTCTACACAGGTAACACAATCAGTCTACACAGGTAACATATTGGCCTGACATTACAACAGCGTACTGATGAAGACCGCCTTTCTCGTGGAACTCCTGTGGGTTGTTTTGGTTGTGGTGGGGGTTTGGGGAAATAAGTGAGTATTATATAGCTTTTCTGTTGTTACAATGTCCAGCAATTAGCCTTCTCATCGCACATATTAATTACTAGCGGTGTCACGATTCACCGATGCATAGATGCATCGCCATTGTACATTATATCGTGATACGCGATTATGTCTTTGTGAATCGATTCAAAATTGTAATGTAAATCAATTCTAAAATACATGTTCAGATTGATTTGTTTTCATAATAGTCCTGATTTGAACAGGTTATTTCCATTCTTAATGAGTTTAAAGTTCGATTTTAGTATTTTTCACAAGGATTTTAATTGTTTTATTAACAAAACATATTTGTTCAAATGTTCTCTTCATGACTGACGAATTTGTAATGGATATTTTAAGAAATAATGACCTTCATATAACATGAATTACTGAAAAATAGTGAAAATCTTCCCAAAGTTTTTAAAAATTGAATCGCGATACGTATCGTATCGTGAGCCTGTATCTTACGTTATCTTGCAGAAAAAACTACAGATGCCGCAAAACAGATGCTATGGGTGGATATTTCATAGGAGAGTGCCCTTGTAGTATGTACAGATTGTTTTCTTTTCTTTTTAAATTGTGGTTTAGAGTTGCTTTCAAGATTATTTCACTTACTTCACCACTTGTTAGTTTTGGGAGCAGGAGGAAACCTGCAACATCCGTAGCTCTGAATGTTGCAGCAGTAAGCCTGACAGACCAAGTAAAGGATGGTACCCGCTGTGCCGCTCTACAGACAGTGCATCCTATCAAATTAGCGTCGGAAAGCCGAAAGGTAACTTTGGCGAACATTGATTCCCGACTACCTGGAAGGGATTTGAACGTTCTACCACTGCGCTACCGCCCGCTACCACTGCGCTACCGCCCGCTCACTGTTATTTATATCACACACTGTTGTAAAATTGTCTAACACTATCCATAAAGTAATTAAACATACTCAAGACACATCTATTCACAACTGCTTATCTTATGCTGGCCGCACACATATTATATCGTTGTTCTATTCATAGCTCCTTAACTATTTCCGCAAGTGTATCTCTAGATGTGTGCCAGTACAGTGGTACCACATGAAGTACTTTGGGTTCGAGGATGAACCCAGGGCCGGTATTCAGTTTTTGCTATATATTTGGTCATCAAAAACTTAATTCCCCTTTATGGATACCGGCCTGGTAAAAGGAACTATATTATATATCCTGCTTCTCTGTAATGCAGGTGATGGGGTATGGGCAGCTTGGGGCTACTGGAGGCTAAAGACCAAGTGTGGAAGGACCTGCTACGCTAAAACACGATTATGTATCCGCAACTGCGGCAGTCGCTGTCCCGGCGCCGACATCGACTATGACCAGGGTTGCGACCCTTTGAAGTGCGCAGGTAACTGCGCGTTACTTTTGTCATTAAATATGGACTTTTGTCATTTAATATGGCAGATGACAGCTAGCGTCTAATGTTCTTCCACTGCGCTTTGTTTCACTCTAAAATAGTTGAACATCTTGAAGTCCTGCACGATAATACAGTACTATACTGGCAGGATGTAATTCCTCATTGTTTAAATCAATCAACCCATTATACAGTAATAATAATAAGTAATTTATAATAAGTATCTGTGGTTTCTTTATGGTAAAGTGAACGGAGCTTGGAATGAATATTTACCATGGAGCCTTCTTGCATTCATATATGAAAATTCGACCATAAATGAAAAATGTTCACTATAAGCGCCATATTTTTCATATATCGTATACATGCTTACCGTAAATTAATGTTTTTCCTTTATCGTAGACAGGGCTAATGTAAATTATTTATTTTTCATTTACCGTAGCTTTGCCTACCGTAAATGAAAGATTTTTCATTTATGGTTCATGTTTTCCACCTTGCAATACCTACCGTAAATGAAAAATACAATAAATATTTGGGAAAACCATGTGTTGTTGTTGTTTTGACACCTTCAACATAACTAGATTGAGTTATTTATAAACTATTGACCACTCGTTAATCGCTTTACCACTGAGTGACCACTCATTGAAATTATTATAAGAAAGTCGTGTAACATATCGCTAGAGTTCAAAACTCTCGACCACTCGTTAATCGCTTTACCACTGGCACTTAGTAACCATTCAATGACATTATAAATAAGAAAGTCGTGTAACATATCGCTAGAAATGTCTCGCAATCAGGAGTTCAAAACGCTCGACCACTCGTTAATCGCTTTACCACTGGCACTGAGTAACTATTCAATGAAATTATAAATAAGAAAGTCGTGTAACATATCGCTAGACATGTCTCGCAATCAGTTCAAAACTCTTGACCACTCTTGAATCGATTGACCACTCATTGAAATAGTCATAAGAAAGTCGTGTAACGTATCGCTGGATAATTTATAATAAGTATCTGTGGTTTCTTTATGGTAAAGTGAACGGAGCTTGGAGTGAATATTTACCATGGAGCCCTATACCGAGGTGTGCTGTGTCCTGTGGAGGAGGTATGGTCACGATCAGACGTCACAGATTCTGTGTCAATCCTCCACCCGCCTACAGCGGAAAGAAGTGTGTGGGGAAGAGTACTGAAGTTCTTTATGTCGGATGCAACAAGGACAACTGCCCAGGTAATAATACATCACGGATGTGTGTGACAGGATGAAACCTGCAACATCCGTAGAGGAGTGTTGCAGTAAACCTGAGAGATGTGAATATGTTATATATTACCTTTTTAATTTGTTTTAATTATATTTGGTGTTAAGCGCTTTCAAGATTAGTTCACTTGTACGACGGCTTGTCAGTTTATGGCAGGGGAAGCCAGCAACATCCGTGCCTCCGACTGTTGCAGTAAACCTGCGAGCACCGGCTGGTAAAGGGAGACCAAGGATGATAACTGCATTGAGCTACGATGTAGACAGCGAATCATATCCAGATAGCGAACATTGATGCCGGCTTCTGGATTTGAACCTAGAACCTTTACTCCGGCGTCCAACGTTCTACCACTGCGCTACCACCAATCATGTCAATCATCATGTTAGCTATATACCTGCCTGACAAACCCAAGTTTGGTATTCTTTCGTTTCAGGTGCCTAAGATGTCCTTCTGTTTTATCAATCATTTAACACAATACAGAATAGTGTATACAACATTCGTTTCAGTTATATCATTAAATTATAGTACATGGAAACGTTGTGTTATATTATGTGTATGTATACCACTGACGCGGATGTTCGTAGCACCTCTGGAACACCAACATGATACTTATTATCTAAAGGGTAGGCTTGCTGATCTGGTACAAAGCCCTATCGACGGTATACTTGCTGACTGATGACAAACTTCCTATCAACAATCTCACCCCGACTACCACAGGTGCACAAGTCAGAGACACGGCGCTTCTTTTAGTAATGTGTGGGTCATGAAGACAGTGTCTTTAATATGCCGTCAGACCAAGGATGTTAACCTTTCAGAACAGTAATGCCGGGCTCCCGGAATTAGAACCCGGGCCCTTGACTCCGAAGAGCGGTTCACGTGACGTACACAAGCTAGCCAGGTATTGCAAGTATTAATGCCAACTGAATTACTATTATTCGCATGTATCAGTTACATCAATGATGAGATAGTACGCACGCTGATCACTGATCAGTGTAGACCGTCGTAACAGGACATTGGTTTAGCATTCTTGTAAGGATCGGATGAAGACTGTAACCGCTGTTGCGTTGTCAGTGGCTGTGGCCTTACACACATACGGGCAAGCATAACCTTTCTATTCTTATTATAAGTATTATGAGAAGTAAAGGCCTTACACACATACGGGCAAGCATAACTTTTCTATTCTTAGTATACGTATTATGAGAAATAAAGGCCTTACACATACGGGCAAGCATAACCTTTCTATTCTTAGTATACGTAAAGGCCATACACACATACGGGTAAGTAAAGGCCATACACACATACGGGTAAGCATAACCTTTCTATTTTTATTATAAGTATTATGAGAAATAAAGGCATTACACACATACGGCCAAGCATAACCTTTCTATTCTTAGTATAAGTATTATGAGAAGTAAAGGCCTTACACACATACGGCCAAGCATAACCTTTATATTCCTATTATAAGTATAGTGCGAAATATACATTAATAATCTCCAAGAGTAGTAAACGATGTTTTAGTTGTTGCATAAATGTTAAGTGTACTTATAGAAATTATACTGCTGCAAGAAAACTCTTTTAATTTTAGTTAAATATATTATAGAATTATTTTACTAACAGCCCTTCAATATGCATGGAATGTAATGGATAGCAATTACTTCTCCCAGGTGTCGCCATTAGAGTCATGACATCTTGGTATAGTCCGTGAGAGACTTACTTATAATTTTAAAAACATGAAATTATCGCAAAAAAATAATACTAAAGGTAGTAATCCTCAAAGTTGCCTATTCAAAATATTCCACTGGAACGTGTCGTTCGGAGTGCTCCGCTCACTGTTCCAAGATGTCGCGAGTGGTTGTCCCAACTCCCGACTGATGGAAAACGTCACATATTATTCGCAGCGTATGTGGTGTATATGGGAGTGACGGCGAGGATTGGGTTGAGGGGGCGTGTCCTGTGTCCTGTGGCGGGGGTCTCAAGTCCCGCACTTTGAACAGAGGGACAAGTATTGAAATCCGTTATGTTCCTTGCAACTCGCAGCCGTGTCCGCGTGAGTACCTTGACATAATACGTCATTTAGAACAATAACACGTCATATTAATTATCAAGTTATTTTGCACGGAGTTGTCATTGCCACCCAAATAATAAGAATACGTAATTTTATGATTCTTGGTCGGCGTTACCATTCAAGGCAAGTAATTGAAAGTGAAAAATACGAATATTTAAAGGCATGATATCACAGAGTAAGTTGTCGTTTTGGGCCGAATTGGAGTTAAAAACGCAAAGTACATGCACTTAGCATACATATAACCGCTTTTGTATCCCCAAATATATTTGTTTTACCGCTGTAGGATATACTTGACACTTCCTGTATAACCCGATTAAAATAAATGTATTCATTTGCAGATAAAACCGTGGTAGACCACTATATATGTCAACCATCTGTGATAGTATGCCTTTAAATGAGCATGCGCTTGTCAGCAGTGTTGGGAGGTTGCAGTGTGAAGACATTATGAATTTGAACGTTAACCAAGTACATTGTGTATTTACGTAAAGGTTCGAATATTGGAGGCTGGGGTGAGTATGGACCATGGAGCAATTTGAAGAAGTGTTCCAAGTCGTGTGGTGGTGGGAGAACGTCCCAGACGAGGACGAGAATGTGCGTCAACTATCGCCCAGGCTACTCCTATTGGAAAAACTGTTACGGGGACACGTGGCAAACCTATTATTACAGATGTAACACGCATCCTTGTCCAGGTACTGAGATAGAGAAAATGGAAGAATATGAATACGTCGCCTTAATACATATAATTATATTTTACTTATTTTGTATACTTACGTGGATCAGTGTGATATGTATGATTACTAATGCAATCAAGCAATCGTATCCACTGTTACTATATTTAACGTACAATTCCGTCCAGGAATGGGCTTAGGAAAGTGATGCCACCGCATGTGGGTTGTATGCCTGTTAAATGTTTATACATATGGTTAGCAGCCGATGACATACCGGATATAGATGTTGCTAAGGCATTGGAAATATCGACCTTTTCAGTTATTAGAGAGGTTTCGCATGACTACGGTTACCATTCCGGATACCAATTGCATAACTGTAATGGTAACCGTAACGGTACGTTTGCGAAACCTCTTTAATATGTTTATTACCATTTGCTTTTGTAGTGGATATTCCCCTCTACTTGCTGTTTGGGCATTTGCATTTAATCGCCAAACTGACTCATTAGTTACAGAAACTTCAAATGAAGCTTTGGACGGAGGTTGGAGCGTCTACGGATCCTGGGATTTCAGCTCTACGTGCTCAGTAACATGTGACGGAGGTACACGCGCCATCAAACGTTATAGAACCTGTACTAGTCCCCGGCCAGCTTACAATGGAAAGCCGTGTGTGGGGAAAAACGAAGAAATACTTTTTACCGATTGCAACAAGCAGCGGTGTCCTGCCCAGTATAGACGAAACAAGAGAAGCATACATCCTTTTTTGATCTGACAGTATTTGAGATTTGATCTGTGTTAACTGTTACACGCATGCATAGAGCGGAGACACCCATAGTAAAAGTTCAAATGAGATATTTGGAAATGAAGTGAACAAGGTCAAGGGTCAGTGATAAAGTTATTTAAAGATGTGAGGTTTTGGTTTTGACTTAAGAGTTAAAGAGTCCACAGTTTTTCGGATTCACTTATATTTTATGGCGCATTGTTCCATAGGAATTGATCGGCATGCTTGTCATGAAATGATCGTAAGTAATGGTTTTACTATAGTACGACATGAAGTAAACTTCGAGTTCCGCTAGGAATACAGGACAACCTATTCATGGACAGCTGATGGAGCGTAGGCCTGCACCAACGTTAGCCGTTGTAATAATATAGGCTGTATTCGATTCACAACTCAATCAACCCTAGAATGACACATGAATGATAACATTCCAAATAGAACACTGAAATACTCCACACTTCTAATAAACAATGACGTATTCTGGGTGAGAAATCAGTTCATTCTAAGAAGTGTCAGGATATTTATTAAAACTATTAACTTCGGCCGTTCGATTCAATTACTGACTGAGCCTGCTCCCTGACCTAACAGAGTCGTGAATCGAAAACAGCTATATGCACACTAAGGTGCAGCTCTTTCCTCGTGTGTTTACGTTTACCAGAGTCACGTACAATTTGTTATCTCCTACAAATAACAGAAAACTTTATCTTCCGACTGTTCCTTTAGCGTTCTCTTTCCTAACTACTAGTTATAAACATAAATGGGAAAAGAGCCGACCTATCAGTTTGGAGAATAGTTCACTACAGTTCATGGTGGACTACATTTTAGTAAATTGTTTAAACTATAATTGAGTTGTTTTTATTGATGGATTAGAAATAAGAATAGTTTAACGTTTATAATTTCTTGACTTTCAAAAGAGTAGTGTGCTGAATAGTCTAGTGGATTGTCAAACAGGATTATACCAATCCTGGTATTCGAACCCGAGTTGTCTGCATCTGGAACCGCAAATATATAACACAAATGTGCAACCTCGCCATCCGAAAGGAGTAAGATAATCATTGTATATCACACGACTTGGTTTCACTGATCCAGCCATTTGCTTTCAGTCATCCAGGACAATTCAACGCGAATACACTTTGGGCGCCATTTGTAACAGATTTGTCAATTTGACTTATTAATATGATTCAACCTTTTTTGGGTCTTTTTGAATTACGGTTTAGAGACACTTTCAAGATTATTTCACTTATATCACGGCTTGTCAGTTTAGCGCAGAAAAAAACCCCACAACATCCATAGTACTTAATATTGCAGAAAACCTGCGAGCGCCGGCTGATACTGACAGATCAAGGATGATAACTGTATTGCATCCAAGAAGTCGTATTTTATCATGCTTATATTAACATAATTCCGAGAGCGTGCCACCATTGGAACCAGTAGATAACTAATACGAGCATGGGTTATCGACATGCAATACTAGTAGTCATTCCTATATGAAAAACTACATCTTAGGAAATATATTTCTTCACATGGTATTTCTTCACATGGGCCTAAGACCGCCACTCTCAACTGTGCATCAATATACTAATATAGGCCTACATAACTTAACTATTCATCTAGCTATTAGTGAGTGAGTGCATAAGTTTAACTACGTTTTCTGGGCATGTTTTTCATGCTATTGTCTAACAACATATACTACAATAAATAAGATACCCGTAGCGACATTAAACTCCATAATCAATCCCTCACTGGATAGCAGTACTAGCTTAGGGTGAGAACAAGGTGTGACGCAGACTCATCTACTTTTAATGGGTACTGGCTAAAACGGCGAATGGCTAAAACTGCGAAAATTGGATGAAACGGCGAATCACATTGGACGAAACGGCGAATTGAATTTGACAAAACATCGAATATATTTAGAAATATTTCATTTCTGCAATTTACTAATTGAGCGGGAATTATCATAATTTTTATCTTTGAAGGAATGGAACATACAGTACTATAGTTATTCCAATCATTAGTCCGATTGTTCTTCGTACTTTGCAATGCAAGTTGTTTTGTGCTATTTGAATGACTGAATCAGTAGCTATGCTTAAATACGGTATCACTGTCGTCTATGGGTTTTTATTTGACAGCTTATAACCTATAACGTAATCTGAATGTCAGACAATAATATATTTTAATGGAATTATTAATTGTGGATGGATATGTTATAATATATGTATGTGCATTATTTACTGAATCTGTGACGTCATCGATGGCTAACATAAATAGTGTATGGATAGTGCATGCATATCTCAGGATAACACATTGGTGTTGAGTCCGGGGTAGGTTAACGGATCTTACCATTGTACACTTGATATGACAGTAATACGACAGATAACAGTGTCACCATAGACTAAATTGAATCAGATTTATTCATCATGTATTCGCTACATTTCCTGTTATAATTGATTAACGGAATGTATGGACATATAGCGTACGCGCAGTCACACACTTTGTAGGTATAATAGCCATTGTGAGTATCATCTATCATTATGAGTAGTTATACAAAGTAGTGATACAGTAGCTATATCATATGTGCACACAATATTACCTCAACATTTTTTCCTCTTTTGTAGATAATATTACTTTGATATTACTTTGATTGTTGTTTACATCTGTCAAGTAAAATCGATGTGCGTGTCATTTCATGCCTGAACGCGCGGATTCTTGCAAATATTGATCTATAGGTTAAATCACAAATGTGTATGAGTCCTTTTAAAAGCAGTAAATAGAGGATAGTTCATGTTTCTAGTGAACTAGCATGTATCTCATCTTGTGACATGGGAACACCGATATTTTCACGAGTGGCGCATATGTAAGATATATGCTCTTAGAAGCATACGTATTCATATATAATCACATCTGTACCTCCAAATACATTATTACCGCTGTAATATATATATATATATACTGTAGTTACAATGTCATTGCAGTAACAGTAACACATTATTCAAGGAAGGATTCTTCTAATTTCTCAATCTTAACAACAACAAAACACAAAGATATGTTTCAGTTGATATACAATGCATTGAATCGTTCAGTACGTAAAATAAATGTATAACTGTGTCTTTCAGATGAATATTGGCTTTCAGAAGAATATATATCAACATTTGTTTCCTGAAACATAGTAACAAGCATACATGTACATAGCATCAAATTAATGGCGAACATAGGATTATTCTTTGATGTATTCGTACTTCATTAACGTTACTGCGGTAATCGTTAACCCATAAAAGACAGTAACATAGTTATTATATAACAGTAATAAATAGTTAAATTGACAATAGTTATTTTAACACACTTGGTAAAGTGGTATAGTGCCACAAATGGCGTATGAAAAACACCACTAGTCAGCGGCCTGTATTACCTGGACAGTCCCTCA
>JAUTBZ010174443.1:0-10114 GCA_032361785.1 Lepetodrilus galriftensis | reverse complement strand
GCTGGTTATATATAACCAGCCAATCGCACGAACTGTGGGATACACTAACATTACATAACCCTATCTCCTTACATTTATGTGGTATATAAGATAGGTATAGTTCTACAAATATATTCAAGTCATTACATGGTCATGTATCATAATATATTAATTTTATGTACACTTGATTTAGCCAAGCGTTTGGATCCAGACCCAGATGTATTGGGCCATCATTACAGGGGTAATATGATGCGATCATGATTACTTTTCAAATTACATCTTCATATCTAATTTTATATTAAGCATACCCGTATAGGCATTCCCGTACTTGGTTCTGATGCAACATATCTAAAGATCAAATTCATTACTGTAAGGCCAGTGACATTACTAGGGGTCAACATCACGGAGGCAGTGTGTGAGACTCGGGGGGTGCGTGTCCGGAAGCTGTGCTACTGGTACTGTTTCGCCGGGGCGCTCAAAGATCTCAGCAAGTTGGGAAACACGTGTCTACCACAGGGCGATGCGCCGATGGTGGGGAAAACGTGTCTACGACAGAACAACGATCACAGGCCCCAAGTGGAGAATACGCTCAAGGATTGCACATACATGCGGGAAATCGCAGATCATGACACAAGCATTTCGCCATTGATCGCGCACTGTACATGCATAGGACCTGTCCTGCTTTAATAGTCTGTGTACATGCAAACAGATCCAGACTTAATTGGTTGTGTGAACAGTAGACACTGAGATAATGTACAGCATTGAACCACGTGTCTCTACACAGCCTCATGTGGTTGTCCATCGTTCCATGCTACCATGTTTGTACCACCTTTCCACTGCTGGCCGCACACTAGCGATTTCCGTCGCTGATTTGCGTCGGGTTTCGATCGCCTAGTGTGCGGTGTTCCAAATATTAAAACATGCTAGATATTGTGCGATCGGTCGGCGAGACTAAATATCGTAGTCGCCGGCCAGCGCACACTTGCGATTTCCTGTCGGAACACAAATGATCGGTGACGGACATTGCTAGTGTGCGGCCAGTATTAGTCTAATGCTGGCCGCACAGTAGCGATTTCCGTCGGCGATATTTTCATCGGCCGACGGAAAATCGCAAGTGTGTGGCCGCTATTACATAGCCCCACAACATACGCCTTTTGAGAATACATTTCTACTTTGTTCTGTTTTTAGTTGAACATTCAAACGACACTCGGTAGATAAGTTCAATAGAGTGAACATAAATTAAGGCACCATGGTTGTAAGACGAATTCAAATACATTTGTTTCCTAAGGTAGATTTCTATTCCTAATTTATCATTTAGATTGTAAAATTCAAACTTCGCATTCAAAGTTTGGAATTCAAGCCATCTATTCTCATTACGTATTTACTGTTAGCATGTAATTGCGTTTCACACAAAGTGTTCCTGAAAGCGTTCAACCGTCCCTTCTGCACATTACGGCAATGTCAATGAAAACAAAACTTAAATCGAAAAATAGTTGGGAAATGAAAAGCAATAAGGAATGCAATCCGATTCCGTGAAAATAATAATTTATTGAACATGGTGACAGCTTTCGACATAACACTTGACTTAATCGGAAATAGAACCCATTCCAGCATCACTAGTCCGCGCACACAGTTATATTGAACAGTCTCAAGTTTGGCCTTTATTGGTGTAAGAGGAAAACTTGGTAATATATCTGAAACGATGAACTGAGCGGAGACTGGCTGCATGTCGATCCTGGAAGCGTGGCCACTGTATCAGACCGCGGTACGACTAACGGAGCAACAGACCGATCCCCGGCGATCACGGAGGCGTGTAGCTAGCAGAGAGATCGAGTAGTACGGTGAGACATTAGCGGCGCAACTAGTGCCGTCATTATCTCCGGCTGTGATACGACGGATAACAGACAGGGCGGCATCGAACAGGTGGACAGACAGACAAGCGGACAGACAGGTAGGAGCAATGATATCAAATACTGATGGTAATATTATTTAAATTATATAACGATTATATTAGTAATTACAATTAAAGATTAATTAAGTTTATAACTTTATAAGAAGTATGTCTAAAAGGTAATGCAGATGTATACATTACCTTACGCTAAATCGTTTAATTATTTTGTTTGTAGGCATAGTTTAATCATATTGTATATAATTTGGAAAATGGTATCCTGAATAGTACGTTCCGCGAAACTGTAAAATGTTCTAGTTTTTATTCAGAGTGGCACTTTAGTATTGGTGTTAAATATCACAGCTGTTTCCGTCGTGCTCATACGCTAATACTAAAGCGCGTGGTACTGTGAGTTAACTGTTACTATTTTCAGGTTAAATCAATGCGAATCTCATTCACTTTAATAATGTACATGTTTAACTTGATATTGTGATAGGCGGCAGCCTTTTCGATGTTTATAAGCGTACATTGGGAAATAGTTAATTATTTCTAGCTACTATATTTACATTTTCTGTGATATCTGTGCTGGTCAACTTTCGATATCAGTATAGAGTTAGACGTATACATATTACTTGAAATGTGTATACATATACCTAAAGCGAAAGTATAAACATTACTGATATAACAATGACAATGATTATCAAATGTACTTGCATTAATCTGTAGAGCGGTTTTCTTTTAACTTGTAATAACGAGTAACATATCCATTTCTTCTTGAATAAAATATATGTTTGAACTATAACAATCTGTATAAACTTTCTGAACTAAATCTGTATTGATTGAACGTAAACTAAAATTAAGAACTTTCAAATAAACACAAATGACATTACGTTATTTAATGTTGAATATTTACAGAAGAAGATACTTTATTAACTTGAGACATGGTTGTGCAGATCAGCTGGTGTATCTGCCTGTAACGGAGATAATGTCGTCGTACTCGTCTCCGAGTTGAAACTGACACGAGCATCGTTAAAGGAAATCTGCTGAACTCACTTATCCATGTGGCGCTCCTCACTGCTAACGATGCATCAATCTTGGCCGTGTCATACACTGCTTGACGCCCCAGAAATATATACTTTGAGCAATCACGTTATGTGTCCGTCGATTCAGTTTACGCCCCACTCTTCCGGAGTCTGTTCAATCAAAGTAAATGATCAATACTAGTATATAGTTGTCAAGGATCGGTTCTCTCGGCAGGCTTAGTCCCAGATAGCCAGTTGCCACGTTATCAAATGTATTGTCTATAACATAATACATTAGTGGTCAATGCCTTCTGAAGACGAAGACCATTCGCGAAGGTAATCCACGGAACTGGCAGGAGTGAGAGTTGTTAGTGGCAGAACGTCCGGAGCATATGAATAGTGTATCTATCGACCATGTATAGAGAATGTATTTATACTAATTGTTGACGTTTAGACAATGATTGCGAGGGAATGAAGTAAAATATGGCCGATACATTACAATAATCAGTGCATATGAATACGACGGTCAATGAGAGATTTCTTGCCAACTGGATTGGTACCGTTGGATTACATACCGGAAGCAAGTTTTACAGCTATCGTGAAAGCAATATACACATGCGCAGTCTTAATACACATGTATATTAGTAAGCTGATGCTCAACATCAATATAAGTTGCCCATTCCTGGTACTAATGACAAGCGTCTTTAATCGTAATATACAGCTAAACTGTAGTATCATGTTTTGTTCACCTTTATACATTAGATTTTAGTATACGTATTCAATATAAGACTTCTATATCTATTTGCACATGTATAGCTACATTCTAATCGGTTTTTCATATAAATCGTGAATCAACGTTTACTATTTCCAAGTTGTCGATCAATATAAATCAGCTGACAGTTATTCGTTAAATTGGCCATGGTTTCCTTTCTTCATGAAAAAAATACATTGTCAACACTGACAAATTAAATGGTTCCGTCTCTGTAGCGGTTCCTGGCTTTCATTCAATTACGTCGTTGTCAACTGTGACGAGACCTCAGAGAACGGATGGTCGTGAGAGCAGAGGAACCTACAGCCCGCCAGCTAGAGATCATGTACAGTACGTCCTCTTAGCAGTCGTGTACACACAAGACAGGATATTTCCCTAAACTCTCTGAACTTAGGCGGAATAATACCTTGTGATTTATTTCATCCGGACCGATATTACTTAATATAAGTGAAAAGATAAATACACTGCTGGCTGTTAAAGAATACTTGTTGCAATATAGAAGCAACATGATATACTCGCTGCCATTTGTCATTGTAAATAATGCATTATCACCTGTGTGAGGTATAATGTCGAACTACAGGCAGTGATTATGGATTCGATATTGCAATCAGGGTCGTTATTGGGGGTGATAACGCTATATTTAGGCCACGCGTGACTATTGCCAAGCGGAAAATCTGTTCGTTGGTAATGATGTATGTCCAGAGGTATAGAGGTATATTTGGCTGATTACATTGAAATCAGTTGTGAATAATATCACCTTGTCATATGCCGAGATATATTACCATAATGAGTGGGTGCAATGTCAGTATCACTGATTTACTACTTTATATTAAGTAAAGCGATGCTATATTGGTTGTCAAAGAGCTGGCAATTTACAAGTGTATGATCAATAATAAGTAGCGTTGCAATTATTTATAAGTGTATACACATCACTTTTGTTTCGCTATTTCAGTCGCAGTACTATGTGTAAATCGCAAAATCTTTTTGCCATTTTGTCAGTGGCATTCGATATCCACTTACTTGTTCTCAATATAGATACAAGATCTTGGCAACAAACTATCTCGGTTTCTTTCTTGTTAGAAAAATACAGATGAAGATAATGAGCGCGATAGACACAACGATACTATACAAGACATTCAAGTAAATATTCAGTTATTTTAATATAATTTGAATATGCATCACCCTATACTATAACAGTTACAACAATTACAATTCTATCCAAATGACACAATGACATTATATGTATATCATCTTATTGGATTAGCTGAGTTATATTGCGACTGTTATATAATATTGTATAGTTAATGAACGAGAAGCCGCTATCAAGGCGCCGACAGACTCGGTTGATAGTCTGCAACGTATTACTACATTTATCACTTTAACCAACAAGTAGGACAAGAGATGTAGAAATGCATGATGAAGTATTTACATGTCCAAATCAAAATAGTTATTCAATGTTAATAACTACTATGATTTATCTTTAGCCCTGTTAGCGGAGTCAGTTAGCGAAGGATTATTTTTGCAAAATATCTCAAATGAAACGTTTTAGTTTTTAAGCAATAGACAGTCAAATGTAGAGGATACTTTCTTGTGACAATCGCCCTGACAAGGTAATACTTACCCTAATTATTAGACTCGAAAACGTGTGCATAACCATATAGATACACATATATTATTGACATCTGCTGATCTTCGTTTCAGGTTTCCTGGTTCTCTGAAATTGATTTTCAACTATTCTAGAAAATTCATTAATTCAAAGTTCAAAGCTTTTTTTCTAAAAGTCCTTTGTACCTGGTCTGCTTTACGGAGTTTCAATGGCATCTATCGTATCTCATTAACTCATCTTTGATGTTTGAAATCTTATTTTAAAAATACACGAACTTTTCGAAATATGGTCGGCATATGCCTAACTATCACAAGAATTCTATAATATATTCTCTTTTCTTTGATACCATCTATTTGTTTCCATCTTGGCGCATTGGGATTTGTCAAGCGGAGCTGCTGTACCTCAGACATCCAATTGAATCTCCCCGTGTACATGGTAGTAGATCCTCTTTGTCGTTATCGGTGCCAGCAAATGGGCGATTCATCTGGCCAGGGATCCTCTCTACCTACCCTGGTCAGCCAGCTGGTAAATGCTGTCTACGCTCGAGTCAGCGGGCCAGTACCAGGAAGGTTACAATTGCCTCGTAAATATCATCTCAATCTGGGAGTTATTTATAGAAGCTATTTTGCAATTAAATCAGAGAATAACTTTTGATTAGTAGGCTAAACATTTCGTTCTTGCAGGGCAGACGTTTTTATGGGATAATATAGTAAGAAAAATTAGGGTTGGGGTTTTATCATCAAGTATGGGGATTTAAGTTCAAGTCAGTTTTATTTTTAGTCTTTATTGACCTCGGCCTGACGTCTAGCTACCAAGTGTACAACTTAAAGTGTGGTGTCGGCGTCTGTCAGAATGATGTAGCAATACATGGATGCATTGAACACTTGCATAGTCTTGACGTTAACATAACGTACTGAATGGTAAAGCAACTGGCAGTAGCTGAGGATCATGTAAGACTGTACTGGTTTCAGAGCTTCTTTACTGTATACTAGTACATGGCATGCTGTTGTAATCAGCTTCTCACTATTCTAGGGTATACTTAATACGATTAATAGATTAATACGATAAATTAATGCGATGAATAGATGATGTGAAAAGCATGATTAATACTTGGCATCGGAATTAAACATATTTGAAAGCATTCAGATAGATTTAAATGTATTAAACAACCTCACTGTTGAGCGCAGGCAACAACTACAGTGTTACGATAAAATGTATGAGCCACGGCGGATGCACATGGAATACTAATACTAAAATGCCACTGCGTGTACAGTACATATAAACATCCCCCAAACCGTCCCGCATGTGTAACATACACGTAAAATGGATTTGAACTCGGAAACTTCGCGTCGTATTCCGACGGGCTACCACAAGGATCATAGAACAGTGAAGCAAACATGTTTGTGAGTGGAAATATATCTGGCAATATATGAATGATATGTTACTATTCCTCTGTGTGATTCGGGCAGTTTCCAAATACATCACTTCCGTGGTCTGCTTAATAATGGAAGAGGCATGTATAGGAAGTGTCTGTACTAATCTGAGAGTCACTTTGGTTAAACCTACATACTTCTGTTTATGGAAATAATATGGTCGCAGAAATTCTGCAATGCCAGTGGCGATCTTTGTTTTGACATTACATGACCGAGAAAACAAAGTACCTTGACATAACCTCAGAGAGTGTCTTCGCATCTCACACAGTGCGCCAGACATTGGACATTGTCAACCGCTTGCTCTTACTAGTATTTCACTTTCTATTTTTACCGGCAGACATATTTTGCTAGAATGAGCATATTTTCAGTGGAGGTTTATATTAGACGAACTGTTATTTGTTTTCTGCTCATTAGTTTACTGTCCGCGGGGCTGCAGAGTTGAGAAGTGTCGCGATGTGTGTGGAGATAATGATACGCCTGCAGTCCTTCTTCGTGTGGCTCTTGACCTTAGCGTGCAACAGGAACATGCTCCCTCTCTCTGTACGGCTCTTGTTATAGAACCTATTGCATTGTACTGCAGTAATAAAACTAGACCCGGGGAATTGTATTTTCTCTATCCTCTAATGAACGGTGTATTTGGAAACTATTCCATTGATTATTAGCTGTAGGGACTGACATGAGAGACTTGGAGAAATGAGAGACTGTAGATAGGTGTATCCACCATAGGAATTATATGGCTAACAAATAATATCCCCAGAATGTAACGAATGTTATCAAAGCAACCCGTATTACTTAAATGCAATTAGCAGTAAAGGGTTGGTTAATTTGTTGAATATGGTTTCGCCTATTTAATACAATATGCGTTTACATCTTATTTTGATATTCATCCTATTAGAACAATATGGCAACGTGTGACTATTCTCGTGGGGGTATACTAGTGCACGGATTATATCAGTTTACATCCTCTGTCTTTAATCCAAATATGTTCCAGCATGCCACGTTTTACGTACAGCGTTGTCAGAACCCTAAGAGCTGTTTTATTTCTTTAGCCGCCGCCACTAGATACGAACATACGACATAATCACCACCTATTGAAAAGATCACCAGCGACAGAAGCAATACAACCAATATCTCAATAGTATGTGGTCCAAGTAAAAGGAAATAAAACCAATCGTAGTCTTCCTTTGTTTTTGCAAAAACATTAATACAAAACGTAAATGCAATTATTTCAAGCAAGCGTATACTATGATATATTAGCATGATTCTGACTTGACCTTGTGTATTCTACCATTTCAAGATCTGGAGTCCAATAGCCACCAGGTCGGCCTTCATCTCAGCCACTCTCCGAGGCTTCGTGTACAAATGTATGCAGCTATGATTATAAGACTATTCCAGGCGTACTTGCGGATATGGAAACCAAATGGCATATTTGGAGAGTCATTATACGGAGCATCCGCTTTGAGTTAGTTGCGCCAGCCGTTTGAATACACAGATTTCCTCTTACTTACTACTGACATGCAATCACGGAGGCACTCTTGTCTGCTGCCTTTCTGCTCTGGCACTGGAGTGGGAGGGACTGACGACGTGAAGACACGGAGAGAGGCTTCAAGTAGATGCCATGTGTATTGAGACAAAAAGTCCATTTGTTCTGGTTTGTGACTGGCGCGTTATTGTTAATCGAAGTTTCTAATCTGAGAAGGCCGTCACTGTTGTTGTGGTGAATCTCTCCGCTACAACAGGTGTCAAAACAAACATGGTTATTGCTTCATTGGGAGCTTTATGGTCTCATGGTTTCCACAGATTTAATTATGCAAGTGATCGAATATAGGAAGAAATGCACTAATGTGTTTATGACATAGTATTCTGAGTAACTGTTGTTCTCTCTCAGCCCAGTGGAGGTAACACACTTATACGTATGAGCACGTCTTTCCTCGTGAACGTAATTTGAAACCCGACCTTTGGATAGGTTTTAATATAGCTTCTGACAAAGTATTAAAAGTAATATTCAATAATAAAAAATCTGCAAAGGTATGGATGGTGGGTAGAAAGAGTGAGAGTAATAGAGCGTGTGAGTGACATGTGGATAGATAACGGAGAAATACTGGGAGAGGAAATAAAGAAAGAGAAAGAACAAAATAAAGGAGAGAAAGAGTTAGTGAACAGTCGCGTACTCACGACGAGGAATAATCACGTGAACGCAAGTCCTTTCTGAATAACACGTTCATTTATAAGCTCAAACCCAATACCATAACGACCATATACCATAGATTCTTCTTCAAGGTGTGCCACATTCCAATTATCTCTATTGAGGAAACTAAACTAGGTGTAGGCAATAGGCTTCCTCGTTCATACTGGGTTAAATAGAGGGAACCGATTCAGAAAATTACAATTTGACCTAATAGAGGAAATTGGCCCCATGATCGGATATAACTGTGTGGAACCCCGGAGAGGTTCGAGGATCAACGCTTTCTTCTGTATCAATAACACAGGGCTGACGAATAAGTACTCCTGACCTGTCCAACAGTTGTCTGGTAGCTGCTTCTTAGCAGTCACTTCCGGTTAACGCAATCAACTGACCCAGGGATTCTGAGAATGAATTGGCCATCTGAGGAATGACGTCCTGTTTCACAGTATAGAGTGGGAGGGCTGCTTTAGTAGGGGTTACCAAATATGTGACTTCATGGGGGAAGGTTCATTGTCACTGTTCATTTGGATATTGCAGTTGATGTATGGCATTTACCGGTATCTTCTTGTTCGAATACGAGTCCCCGGGTACTTGCACGTATCGTTCTTAGCAATATTAGCAGCGTTCACCTCGTCGTCATTGGCTACGTTACCGGCTTATTTATTTACGTAATTAAACATTCTGACATATATGCATGTGTAACTGATATAAACCGACCTGCTGCATACATATGCTGCCATGAAACTGGTACTCGTCTGTAGCGTCATAGCCTTGAGATATTTCCTGCTGTTAAGACTAATTAGTATTTACGCTGGACACTGGTGGCTGGGAAACAATTAGACATGACCAAGTGAGTCCATTGCTGCACAATCAGGCGTACAAAGGGGCAACGTAAATAGATAAGTCTCCACTGACGTCGTATACAATGAATTAAGGCAGCGGAGAGTTCAAGACGATAGGACAAGAACACTAATGATGAATGAAAAGGAATTATAGAAATTGTCTTGTGCTCTTGGACAGAGCGATGATACGCACATTTCGTCTAGCAGTCATAATATGAATTTCCTACACAATTATATTAATGATATTGAAGAGGAATAGGGCGTATCATGACGTATAGTGAATTATTGCCGCGTCCAGGGCAGGGTACAAACGAGGTGTTATCGTGAATACGCACTCTGTATCTGCGTGGGTTAGCCTTGTGTTATTGTCTTATGGTTATCTACTACTAT